>LGRX02034728.1:0-30511 GCA_001247695.2 Cymbomonas tetramitiformis
CTGGCACACTGCACTTGCATCTCACTGGCGCATCGCATCTGCATCTCACTGGCACACTGCATCTGCATCGCTCACTGGCCCTCTGCACTTACAAATAATTGGGTCAATGCATCTGAATGTCACTGGCACACTGCACTTGCATGTCACTGGCGCATCGCATCTGCATCACACTGGCACACTGCATCTGCATCTCACTGGCGCACTGCAGCTGCATCTCGAAGGCGCACTGCATCTGCATCTCACTGGCCCTCTGCATATGCACATCATTGGGTCAATGCATCTGAATGTCACTGGCACACTGCACTTGCATGTCACTGGCGCATCGCATCGGCATCACACTGGCACACTGCAACTGCATCTCGCTGGCCCACTGCAGCTGCATCTCGAAGGCACACTGCATCTGCATCTCACTGGCTCTCTGCATATGCACATCATTGAGTCAAAGCATCTGGATGTCATTGGCACACTGCACTTGCATGTCACTGGCGCATCGCATCTGCATCACACTGGTCCACTGCATCTGCATCTCGCTGGCGCACTGCAGCTGCATCTCACTGGCGCACTGCATCTGCATCGGTCACTGGCCCTCTGCATGCATCAGTGGTCAATGCATCTGGTCTGCTGGCACATGCACTTGCATGTCACTGGGCGCATCGCATCTGCATCTGCCTGGCACCATCTGCCATCTCGCTGGCGCTTTTCACAACTACCATCTCCACCTAACACTGCATCTGTCACTGGCTCTCCTGCATCGCCACATCAGTGATTCAATTATCAGAGATGTCGCTGTTTGCACACTGCACTTGCATCTCACTGGCGCATCGCATCTGCATCTCACTGGCACACTGCATCTGCATCGCTCACTGGCCCTCTGCACTTACAAATAATTGGGTCAATGCATCTGAATGTCACTGGCACACTGCACTTGCATGTCACTGGCGCATCGCATCTGCATCACACTGGCACACTGCATCTGCATCTCACTGGCGCACTGCAGCTGCATCTCGAAGGCGCACTGCATCTGCATCTCACTGGCCCTCTGCATATGCACATCATTGGGTCAATGCATCTGAATGTCACTGGCACACTGCACTTGCATGTCACTGGCGCATCGCATCTGCATCACACTGGCACACTGCAACTGCATCTCACTGGCGCACTGCAGCTGCATCTCGAAGGCGCACTGCATCTGCATCTCACTGGCCCTCTGCATATGCACATCATTGGGTCAATGCATCTGAATCTCACTGGCACACTGCACTTGCATGTCACTGGCGCATCGCATCGGCATCGCACTGGCACACTGCAACTGCATCTCACTGGCGCACTGCATCCGCATCTCACTGGCACACTGCATCTGCATCTCACTGGCCCTCTGCATCTGTACATCATTGGGTCAATGCATCTGAATGTCACTGGCACACTGCACTTGCATGTCACTGGCGCATCGCATCTGCTTCACACTGGCACACCGCATCTGCATCTCGCTGGCGCACTAGGATCATGTGCGCGACAGTGCTTTGCTTTTTGCTTCCCAGCACGCCATGCCATGACGCGTGGGTGGCGTCGCGATAAATGTACGCGACTGCAGTGGCACTGTCATCGTTGGCGTCTGGCGATCGTGAGATGGAACATTCGACTGTATCGCCCGTTGGGATTCGAGCTTTGCTGCTGCTGCTGCTGCTGCTGCTGCTGCTGCTGCTGATTGACTACTAGGCGCTGTCGATCACAATTATGCGATCTCCACTAGGCGTCGATCTTTTTGGACAGCACGATTTATTACCATGCGAATCTATCTGATTTCCGAACATCGCGTCGGCCATGCGATGTTTAAATAATTTTCGCCATTACACTATCTGACCGTAGGATCATGTGCGCGACAGTGCTTTGCTTTTTGCTTCCCAGCATGCCATGCCACAACGCGTGGGTGGCGTCGCGATAATAAATGTACGCGAATGCAGTGGCACTGTCATCGTTGGCGTCTGGCGATCGCGAGATGGAAAATTCGACTGCGTCGCCCGTTGGGATTCGAGCTTTGCTGCTGCTGCTGCTGCTGATTGAGTAAGTACTAGGCGCTGTCGATCACAAATATGCGATCTCCACTAGGCGTCGATCTTTTTGGACAGCACGATTAATTACCATGCGAATGTTAACATGGATATCGCCATTACATCATATGACCGCAGGATCATGTGCGCGACAGTGCTTTGCTTTTTGCTTCCCAGCATGCCATGCCATAACGCGTGGGTGGCGTCGTGGTACATACACGCGACTGTTGTGGCACTGTCATCGTTAGCGTCTGGCGATCGTGAGATGGAAAATTCGATTGTATCGCCCGTTGGGATTCGAGCTTTGCTGCTGCTGCTGCTGCTGCTGCTGCTGCTGATTGACTAAGTACTAGGCGCTGTCGACCACAAATATGCGATCATGTGCGCGACAGTGCTTCGCTTTTTGCTTCCCAGCATGCCATGCCATAACGCGTGGATGGCGTCGTGGTACATACACGCGACTGTAGTGGCACTGTCATCGTTGGCGTCTGGCGATCGTGAGATGGAACATTCGACTGTATCGCCCGTTGGGATTCGAGCTTTGCTGCTGCTGCTGCTGCTGCTGCTGCTGATTAACTACTAGGCGATGTCGATCACAAATATGCGATCTCCACTAGGCGTCGATCTTTTTGGACAGCACGATTTATTACCATGCGAATCTATCTGATTTCCGAACATCGCGTCGGCCATGCGATGTTTAAATAATTTTCGCCATTACACTATCATTACGATGTGCAAATGGAACATGGTATGACAGACCTATTGGTCATGTATACGAAACAAACCCTATCGATGCCAGTGAGTGTAATAACCGAAAACGCTCGGAATGGCCATAACTTTTGATATACTTGGCCATTTTGGCTGAAACATGAAGCATAAATAGGTCTTTTATAGACGAACAGATTGATATATCGTTTGTAAGCATATGCGGAATATTCCGTAAAATAATTCATTCGCAGTAAACTGTGCCGCGTACGCGAGTGGTATAGTGTAATAACCGAAAATGCTCGGAATGGGCATAACTTTTGATAGACTTGGCCATTTTGGCTGAAAAATGAACCACAAATAGGTCTTTCATAGACGAAGAGATTGATATATCGTTTGTAAGCATAGGCGTAATATTCCGTAAAAGAACGCATTCGCAATAAAATCCAACGAATGTTTTCTTAATATCATGGTTTTCAGCAATTTTTGGATCTCCAATATATCATTTTCCAGCCCTAAATTTTCTTAATTAGGGTGCTTTTGCCCGCGTCTCGAGGGGAAAGCCAGCGCTGGCGTATTTTCTTTTTCTTAAAATTTTGGCAAAAATCCAGCGGCTGTTTTCTTATAGGTGCATTTTCTTATATACCCCGGGTTTTACTGTACACTTACCAACAAAGGAGAAAATAAGGTGGAGAAGTGCTTGCGTTGAGCCGCCGTGGAGTACTGAACGATCTGGGTTCTACACCAATCCACCACTTTGATGCTGTGTCGAGTACTCCGATCCTCCGCACTTCCGGGTACTTTCCACACGTAGAGCACCAGAGCGGTATTACGAGGATCGTACTTGTACACTTCAATAGGTTGCCTCAAGCTCAACTGCTTCACGAAGTAGTATGTTTTATTTCGACTACTTCCTGCAACTGGCAAAAAGTCATTGAGTGCTGGCAGCGCCTCGTAGTCACCGACGTTGTCAAGGGCGGCTTGCAACTGTCGATATTCAACTCTAAGATCCTCGCTTGTCAGCTTGGATGCATACTCCATCAACTCCCAATTGTCACCATATCTGGTACGTGTGGATTCTCCTGATTGCCTACGATTGGTGTGGGCTTTGGCATCACGTTTCATTCGTTCCAGGTGCGCAGTCAACACAGTATGTGTTTTCTGCATGTCCTCCATCAGTAAGGGGTACTCTTTCACCCAAGGAAGCATAAGGATTTCTGACGCGATCTCCAAGGCGGCTTGTAACAACTCAACAGTGACTACAGGCCGGATTTTTTTCGACTTCACTTCGCCAGAGCTCAAACGAAACCCGAACAGTTTATGCATTCCTTCGCGCACCACAGTAGAGTTTTGAGAAGAGACAACGTTTCCCTCTACAACGACACCACTTCCCACCTGAACATCAACATCTGTAGAGACCGTGGTTGGCAGCTTTGAGCTACCAGGAAGGGTGAACGAGTCAGAAAACCGTCCACAAAAATAGTCGCTGTGGGCGATCCCCCAAAATAGGCGTCGTAATTTCGTCACAAGAAAGACCCCACGTGTGCCAACATCAGTTGCGCTGAAACCCACACGCCGCTCACCCAAATAATGTACTACTGCGTTCTCCAGAAGTGGATCCTGCGTCAGTTTGGGCACACTGCTGGAAACCTCCTTCAAAAGGGGCAAGCGATCCTTTTGAGCACGAGAACGCGCATTTCCCATAAGCACGGATGCGGTATCGGCGAGTTCTGCGGATTCAGTAGGATCGGTCTCGGTAGGAGGTATTGTGAGATATATTGTACCGTAATATATCGGGGTGGTCACTGAGTTATTATCATACAAGTGTAAACTGAATATAAAGATAAACGAATATAATGCGGAGCTGTGACCTAGATATCTGCCACCAAGTATTGTACGAGTACTGGTACAGCTAAACGGAGTCATGCACATAATGACCTACGGTGCACTGAATCCAGCACACCACCCTGTAACTGTACGGAGTGCTGTTCAGGTGGCAGAGAGCGGCTCACAGACAAAATGTTCCGAAACAACAAACAGCTAAGAGCTGGAAACTGCTAGAGGGAGGCCTGTGCTTTAGCCAGGGCGGTCCCCTTCTAAAACTGCTGCTAGGATACTGCTTTCTTGCTAGCGGTTCCTACAGCTAATCCCAAGGCGACTCAGCCACTTTCAAAGCGGTCCACAAAGTTGCAGAGTTCACCAGTGTTGAAGATGTTGTCAGAGGCAAAGATGCTCAACCAGAACCAGAGTCCAGAGACCATAATCCAGAACCAGAGCCCAGAGATCAGAGTCCAGAGTCCAGAACCAGAACCAGAGTCCAGAAGCCAAAACCAGAAGCCAAAACCAGAATCCAGAAACCAAGACCAAGAAGAAGACTCGTAGAACAAATTAAGGAATCCACAAAAGTGAAAACCAAAGTCACAATCTGCCGAAACCACAGAAGCAAAATAAATGCTAAAAGGTAAAGCAATCGGAAAGACA
Source organism: Cymbomonas tetramitiformis (assembly GCA_001247695.2). Taxonomy (NCBI): domain Eukaryota; kingdom Viridiplantae; phylum Chlorophyta; class Pyramimonadophyceae; order Pyramimonadales; family Pyramimonadaceae; genus Cymbomonas; species Cymbomonas tetramitiformis. The sequence goes on from LGRX02034728.1 coordinate 5,235, forward strand.
GACGGGCAGTTGGCAGTCACCCCAGCGGGATGTACTGCTGCAGCGAAGTCAGGGGCTCGATCGAGCACCACCGAACCCTGAACCGCTGACACACATGCAAGCCACATGAGTGCGGGCAGGGCTAAGGATGCAAAAGAGAAGACCCTCGGCAATGTTGCCACACCGACACGCGTGACCATGTAGCCGGTGGGTCCGAGGGAATCTCGTATCCGGAGGAAGAAAAGCCGTCGGAGTCGTCGTCATCGTCGATCACGGAAAGCTCTCCCGGGTGAAGTGACTCATGAACAGAGTCAATCGAGCACAAATTAAGGGAGGGGTCAGAGCATGCCGGCAATATCTGGTCCATAAAAGTGACACGGAGAGGTTCCTCGAAAGGAGACTCGATAGAAGCTGGGTCCGATGTCAAAACAGGGTAAAGCCTAGTGTCGATCTCGTGATTGGCAGGTGGTGGCGCATCGCTCACCACCTGCGGCACAGACAAAGTGCCAAGGTGTAGAGCGGGCTGCACACTGGACGTGGCAGCACCACCGACCTGTGCAGCCGCAGCCGCAGACCGCAGGGAGTCTAGCACACCTCGTGCGTCGGCCAAGACATCCCCCATGCCGGTGCCCGTGGCACCACGACTCAAGCCCGCGTAGTGAGCACGTAATCCCACGTCGTGCTTTACCGGGTAGGTGAAGGGGTCTGGGTCGTCACGCACCAGTGGCTGGTCGTGCTGGTGGCATAGTGCTGCAAACTCACTGTCGTTCTCGTCGTCGAAGGCCGTCTGGAAGGCGGAAACGACGTCGTCCAAGTCCATGGCGGCATTCCGGAGTCCCACATCACACGAACCACACACCTCTGGGCAACGTGCGGTGTCATGGAAGTGTCCAGGGCAGAGGGGGCACTCCTGAACGAAGGCCGACGATGCAGAATGAAAGGAAATGCAACGTGCACCCTGTGTGGTACGCGACTGTGACCAATTACCACCTTTGGGGAGTGGGGAGGCCGCAAAGCGGTGCTTCCACCCCACTCGACGATCACGCCCATGAAACTTCCCGTCGGACCGACGGTTCCGCTCGTCACGCCATTTTGACGGCGGAAACTTGACACCACCGCCCCCATGCCGACGGGGAAAATCATCCCGTGGCGGCGGTGTGTCACGTGCACTCCCTTGCTCCTCATGACGAAGGGAGGCAATAAGAGTAGAGGCCTCACCTACCAAACGAGCAAACTCCTCGAGGAAGTCCGCGATGTCGCGCTGCTCCCCACCTGCGTACGCTAGTCCGAGAGGCATGTGCGTCGGGCTAGGCGGTGTAGCCTTGGGGCGGGTAGGAGGGCCATCAGGGTGTGAACACCACCACACCTCGAGAATGTGCGTGTAGATCTCCTCGATGCCCACTTTCGCTAACTCGGTGTCCAGGCGAAGTGGGGTAATTACCTCTCTGTAAAATTCGGCGTCCAGCGCTGCCAGAAGCTGCCTCTTGGCAGCCTTGTCGTCCAGAGATCCCGCCCCACTAGCCGCGATAGCTTTAAGACACTCATCAAATTGTGCCACTAAGGGCTCTGGGTCAACAGAGGACCCAAAAGAAATGTCGCAAACGCGTGCATATGATGGTACAATCTCGGAATCGAACGAACTTAACACTCGCGACTGATCATAAGCATCATTAATATCCACTGGTGCCGGTAACTGATCGAGCAATTCTCAACACAGCATAAGATCGTAGAGCTACAAAATTTTTAAAATTCTGATACCCTGTTATCGAACGCTGAACTCTTACATGCAAGCCCAGATTCCAACATGAAAAAGTATGAAAACAGCAGTAAAATGTATCCGTCAAAATTGATATTATATCACAAAATACGAATTATTGTGTGTACAAAAGCTGTGAGCAGAACTGTCTTAGCACTCTAGCACTGGCACGCGAACAGCCACCTAGTACTTGCGAAGGCAAAACAATAATGAGTCCACTAGCCTGACCTTCGGTCAGAGTCTACTTATATCTCAATGTCCTGTCACATTTCCCAAAACTGTAACGGGTTCTAGCCCTTAAATCTTCATCTGGCCCATAGAAAGTCATTATTCCATGCCAGCTCTAACAATGTTACCGTTCACCGCATTCTGACTGACACGTCAGCGGCAAAGGAGTCACTGCCATCTTCGTCTTATCATTCCCTGGTCACTTGATGGTGACCATATCTTCTCTGACAAGTCTGCATCTCACAGATAGTCATCTTCGTAAAGCCTGTCATGCTGTCACCACTGTCATGCGTGTCACCAGCTGAACAAACCCGGCGCGGTACCATGAAAAGCCGGCGTTTGTTACAGCTGTCGCAAACGCGTGCATATGATGGTACAATCTCGGAATCGAACGAACTTAACACTCGCGACTGATCATAAGCATCATTAATATCCACTGGTGCCGGTAACTGATCGAGCAATTCTCAACACAGCATAAGATCGTAGAGCTACAAAATTTTTAAAATTCTGATACCCTGTTATCGAACGCTGAACTCTTACATGCAAGCCCAGATTCCAACATCCCCCATCTGTAGCTGCTGCGTGCAGTAGCACAGACTCAAATGTGGGCTTGTTCAGCATACTGGGTCGTATCACCATCTGCCATGAACTTGCCCAGACTGAAAGTGAACATACCAATGCCTTCACCTTCTCCGCCCTGTAACATTCTGGCTCTGACCAGTGGATTCTTGAACACCAAGACCCACATACACCTGCGGCCAATAGGTCCATGTTCCAGATGCCCAATCACATGCAAGCGTCCTGTCTGACTCAATCGTCTGAAGTACGCAGCCCTGCTCTCGGTCATGTCTGTTAAATAGTAAGATGGAACGTGGACACATGCCACCACACGACTGGCCATTACTGCCAACGGAAACGCGATATCCAGCGCTGCGAACCAAGGCGAAGTCACCACTGCGTCACAGACACCATACTTCTCCTTCCATATGCGATAGTTGCCCGGCTGAAGTGCGTCATGCGCCTCAGACCAACCCAACTGAGAGTTCCAGTCATTGTTCATGAATCTCAACTGCGGCCATTGCTCTACCATCACCTCACTGATGACCCCAGTGCCTGCCCACGGGTCCCACACGCCATCGACGGACTTCCAGTCCACCTCTGTCGCCAAACGCCTCACCTCAGAGGGCACTGTGATAACCAGTTCAAGCCCCCACTGCAGCGCGCTAGCTTCTCTCACCTGAGCCTTAGTCATGTGCCTCAGCTCTCCTCGTCTTTCAACTTCTTCTTCAGCCAGCGCAGGCATAAGAGGTGCATCCCTCAGATGCCTTGCCATGGCCTTCTGTTCCCGATATTTCTTGCTCAGCACCGTGCGATGCCCCTCATTCCAATGCCCTGGCATGAAGATCTGCACAGCCTCAGAGAGCTTGTCCTGTCTTCCCCAATCAATCTGATCTGGCATGCCCAAGAACATGTCCTCCTCCTTCAACAGCATCTCCCTTGATGAAATGGCATGCCAAGGCTGAAACTTGTTTCCCTTCACCACCCGACGAGGACCCACGTCTGCTGGCAACAGGCGCATCTCCGCCGACAGCTTCTCATTCAATTGCTGCTCCTTTATGCCCAGTCCGTCCTCTAGGGCACCGGAGCTCTCGTCTTTCTGGGTCTGCACCTCGGCATTGGCGGCTTGCATCCCCGTGCCTGAGCACCTGGGGCATAGCCACTCGCCTTCTGGTACTCCATCCAGTGCTGGGGTCAGACACCACAAGTGGTACCCCCTGTTGCATGCGTCGCACAACAGCATCTCTGCCTCCCCATCGGTCTTCCTGCAAACTTCACATGCTAGGTGCTTACTGGGAACGGCTGCACTGCAGTCATACTGATCCTTCACCTGTAGGTGACATGGCGCGATGCTCTGCACGGTGCTCTTCTCTCTTAACTTGGTGGCGTCCTCAAGCACCACCACACCATCTCGCTGTATCTTTACCAGCTTCAGAATGGCAGATTTGGTCGCGACTTCCATGCCGCTGCGAGGCTTCTGCCTGATGTAGACGAAATCGCCCACCTTAAACTGGTGTGGACTAGGCTCATAGCCCCCACCCCTTCTCCCTTCATAATGTAATGTATCACGATGCTGTGCGACCTCCAGGCTGCAACCAGCGTGTACCATCAATCGCCTCACCACCTGTGCTCTCTGGTGGAGGTCCTTGACTCTGGCATCCTTCTCATCTTCGACCTCAGCACCAAAATCCATGCTGGGCGCCCGTTTCAAATCAGGAGGCACTACTGCCTCTTGAGCGAACAACATGGTGAACGGCGCAACCCCCGTGGACTCCTGGCGTGCTGCATTATAGCTCAGCACTAGTGGCCAGAGCTGCTCATCCCACTCATAATCGAGACCCTTCTCCAAGGCAAGCTTCTTAAAGCAGAACTTCATAGTGCGTACCACTCTCTCGGTCAGCCCATTGCCTTCTGGTGAGTCTGGCGAGGTGACCCGCCGGTCGATCAGACAGTCTCTGCATAGCTGCTTGAACTCGCCTTCAAACTCCTTTCCTCCATCCACCAAGCATTCTGCCGGCGCACCAAACACCGCCAGTACATGGCTGCGGAATGCCGCTGCGATGGTGCTCGCCTCCTTATCAGGAATGGGCACGCAGATTATGAACCTGGTATAGTGCTCGGTCATGATGAGCACTCGGTTGTTGCCAGACTTGGTCTCTCTCCTCGAAGGCCATGCCAAATCCAGCGACCAACGATACATGAACGACACGATCTCAAGGGGGGATAAACATGCCTCCTCTCTCGCATAATGAGTCTTCACACGCTGACAGGTCTCACACTGGGTGACCACAGCCTCCACGTCTTTCTTCAGATCGGCCCACCAATGGCGCTGCCACAAGAGATGCTGCGTACGTCTTATGCCCCAATGTCCAGTTCTGGAGTGGTATTCCTTTACCAACGCGAGACGGTCAGCAGGCTTAGGTATTCTCACCTCCTTGCCTGACATGGTGACCATGTAGATCTCGTCCGTGGCCTCGTCCCATCGATGTCGTGCTGCTCGCCTCCTTACTCGGCGAACTTCCTCTTCTGGCAACCTCACTCTACCATTGGACTTCAACCATCTAAGGCACCATGCATCATCGTGTACGTCTCGATGCTTGTCACGGTCTGACTGCTGCTCAGCCACGCTGGCCATCAGGTCCTCGAATCTGGTGGTACACGTCAACCTGGGGAGCCTCATCTCTGACTCTCTGGCAGGCGGACTCCAGGCAGGCACATCCACGCGCGCTGCTGGGGTTGCGCCCTCCTTCACGAAGTGGTTCTCATGCCTCTGACGATACTGCGCCATGGTGTAGAGCTGCCACTCGTTCTTCTTCTTCTTCTTGGTTCCAGCCTTCTGTCGCTGGGCTCCAATTCCTTCTGCGCCTTTCTGCCCTTGCGAGCACATTATCCGCAGCTTCTCCTCCCAGTCGCGATGGGTCATAGTCTTCGCCACCTGCTGGGTGTATGCGTTCGAATTCTCAACCCATTCCGCCAGCAAAGCTTGCCTCTGCTGAAGGTCCGACCTCTCGTGGTCTGCCCAGTTGTTGTCTACAGCGATGGGCTGTCCTGGGGAATTCTCCGCCTCTGGGGATTCCTTGCTGTGAGGGAGCCCCTTCCTGCTTGCTTCTGCGACTGCCATCAGCAGCTCCATTGCCCTGCGATCCATGGCCAGGCCCAGAATGCTTGCCAATTCTACGTCGTTCAGGCCATCGGCCATGCGTAGCTCACTCGCGCTGTAGCCCATGGCTCGCGTCTTCTCTTCGAGGTTCACTTCTCGAGATTCTTCCTCGGCGTCTTCACCGTCCTGGTTGCGCACCACGGTGCCCATCCTCGCTCTTCTGAACGCTCTTGACCCTTGCGTCGCCATGATGGTGGGTAGTGCCCTCAATGGTTCTCCCACCACGTTCACCACGTAGTGAGGCGCGCGGTCTGTTCTTATCACTGGCCTGGGATGCCAGCCCTTGCATATGATTGACGATACGATTCGTCCTTCTGGTCTCACCACCTTGCTCATGACGGAGCGAAACTGGCGGCTCTGGAACAAGTTGCTCCAATACGCTCGCAATCGATGTGCGTAAGCGCCTGCTTGTGCTGCATCAAAGGACACTGGTCCACCAATGACGCTGGCAATGTACGGGAACACCTCGTCCCTGATCTTGGTTCCAGGTCTGTGTGACAACGGAGAAACATTTTCCAGGATATAGCCTGGAGGCCTCTGCCGCTGCAGCTGCTGGAGTGTGGACAGAAGCCTGACCACTTCATAAAATAATTTGCTGTGCCTGCCATCCAGGCCTGTGAGTGTTCCAGCAGGGGAGAGATCCTGACATGGGAACCCACATACCATGACCCACTGGCGTCCTTGAAGAGCTCCTGCTCGTATGAAGTCGGCGCTGGTGGTCTCGCGCAGATCTTGGGGTAAAGCCCCAAGCTCTATTGCATGGGGCGAGATGAGGTCAGGGTATCGTCTTAGCAATGCCGTGCACCTGGCTCTGGCAACTGTCCGACTGCTCGGGGATATGTCCTGATACAGGTAGCGATCCACCTTCATCCCACTGCGGAGCAACATTTCTAGCCCAGCACATAGGCCTCCACATGGCTCGTAGCATACCACGCCTTCCTGCCGAGCTTGCGAGAAGAATCGGCTGCCCAGCACCCTGGTGTCGACCTTCTCGGGCTTCAGGATGCGCTCACCTTCAAAGTACTCATTGCTGTACACAGCAGGGCTTCCCTCGCCGTGCGTACCTCGCGTCGGCCTAACCAGGCTCAGCGCCTTCCAAGCTGCTCTGGCTAACCTTCCAGAGTCGGTCACCAGCTCGGGCAAGTCAGTGTCGAACATGTCCCCATGATTGCATTCTAATTCCTCGTGGTAGTGCAAATCGAACAAACGATGCACTGGTCCTGTGCCCAGCTGCTCCATGGCAGCCATCCTGCAATAGTTGGCAACCTGCACCTCTGGCGTGGCCTCTTCCCCTGGGAAGGTATCCCCAGCCAACATAAAGCACAAGTGGTCACCGAAGTCCTTCGCGTGAACTTCCCCCACGCCTGCGTGTAACGCAGTCACCTTCTCCCTTTCATGCCTCGCTCCAGTCTCATCCGTCGTGGATGGCAGTGGGTAGCGAGACGGCACGTCAGCGTTGCTGTTCTTGGCGCCTGGCCGATACTTCACAGTGAAGTCGAACTCCTGCAAACTGATTGCCCAGCGTAGGTGTTGCCCTTGGAGATCGGCCTTCTCCATCAGGGTGGTGAGCGGTGAGTCGTCGGTCACCAAAGTGAAGTGGACTCCATGCAAGTACTGCCTCAGTGTGCGCACTGCCCATACCACTGCGAGCATCTCCCCTTTGAAGCTGGCGTACTGTCTCTCCGTTTTACTCAGAGATCGGCTGATTGCCATACAAATGTACTCCTTTCCATCATCGTCCTTCTGGCCCAGCACTGCGCCAATGCCATAGGTGCTCCAATCGGTGTACAATATGAGGGGTCTGTCGTAATCGATAGGCCTCAGGCACCTCCCAGAACAGAGAGCATCCTTAAGTTCTTGAAGTGCTCGGTCTTGCTCCTTCCCCCAGGCTGCCTTGATGTCAGTGACCTCCTTCTTGAGCAGGTCATTGAGAGGGCGGGCCATCTCAGAGTAATTTGGCCCCCCTGGCTCACCCACCAGGCCCTTATAGTAGTTCATCATGCCCAAGATCGAGCGGAGCCCAGTCTTGTCCTGAGGGCTTGGAAGCTCCTGGATGGCCTTGCATTTGGCTTCTTGTGCGCCAATGGAGTTGTGACCAATGCGATAGCCCAGAAAGTCCACCGTGGCTGCACCAAAGGTACTCTTGCCTGCATGCAAACGGATGCCAGCGTCCCCCAAGGTGCGAAGTACGTCCTCAACGTCCTTCAAATGCTGCTCAGGCGTGGAATCCGTATAGACCACTACGTCATCGACGTACGCCACCGTGCAATGCTGCAGGTGCCGTAATTCGTAGTCCATGATTCTTACGAATGCAGAAGTAGCTCCAGCTGCACCAAACGGCATCGAGGTGTATTGGTACAACTGATTCTTCCACCAAAACGCCGTCTTGCTCCTGTCCTCTTCCGTGGCCATGGGAATCTGGTGAAAAGCTTTGGTAGCATCCAGCGTGGTCTTGAACTTAGCCTTCGCCACCTTCTGGTAGAGCTCCTCTGGCCGGTGAGGCAGCGTATTGTCTTTGAGGGAGTGTCGATTGACACCCCTGAGGTCCACGCAGAACCTCGTCTGGGTCCACAGGCCCGTCTCGTGATCCTTCTTGCCAGCTACGACCACGTTGCTCGCATGCCTGCAATGCTTGGCTGCTGGCTCTATGAAGCCATACTCCAAAAGTTCCTTGCAATGAATATCGATGATTTCCTGCTCGCCCGGACTGTACTTCCTGGGTCTCTGGTAGGCGGCCTTGGATTCGTCTACGAAAGGAATGGAGAACGTGTTGTGCTCCGCTTTACCCTTGTAGCCTTTCAGATCGTGAGGACTGTTGGCAAAGGTGGTCTTGCACCTGCGAAGAACATTCCGCATTTCCTCCCAGTGTTCCTCCTTGAAGTCAGGATGTCCTCCAAACGTGGCATTGAGCTCAGTGTCGAGCCATGCTGCCTCGTCCTTGGTCACTGTCGTGTCACCCAGAGGTTGAAGCTCGTCCAGCACGGTGTACGGCAAGACCTCATCCTGCTCCGTGACATTGGCCACCCAGCCAGGCTCCCATTGCCTTGAGGATTGCTGAGCCTCCCAAGAAGTGCAGGGGGACGAACCCCAGGCGCTGCGTGTGGGTGACGTGACACCATAAGTAGGCGCACACTCGGTCATCTTGCCAGCGACCCACAAGATTCCGCACAAAAGCAGAAAAAATCGCAAAATTCGAATTGAAATGCGCTGCGGCTACCGGCGAGTGCGAAGCGAAGAAGCACGCCATGACTCTCCACCCCCCGTGCGCCAAGCGAGTACTCCCACCAGCAGCAGCGAAGATCACGACTGCAAAAACAAGCGCCATGTAGGCGGCTTGTGCGACGCGATGAAGGCGGAGATTGCGTCGGAGCTGCGCCCAGCGCGCCGCGAAGCGAGGCTTGTCCAATTTGGCGGGCAAAGCGGGCAGGCGCACGCGGCCCAACAAGAAGACTTGGGACAAGCGCAGGGTCGGAACGGTCCATCCACGGCCATGTTGAACGCGACCGGCGTCCAGCGGGCAATGCAAGGGACAGGAGCCGTGGCACGCCACGTCTCCGGCGTAGATGTCGGCACAAACCCAAAGCCAGGCGAGGACCATGAAGAGGAGGACGATCGCACACTGTGACCAGCACGCGAAGGAAACGACCACCATCCGAAGGGGCATCGCCATCCAATCCCCCGCACGCACACGGTGCACGCCAGCATAGATGCCTGCGGTGCGCAAGATAAGGAGCCCAACGTACCAGACGCAGGCGAGCGCCCATAAGACCCAGACTCCGTAAGATGCACGAAGGGGGTAACGTCGAGCAGTCGACCACCATAAGGGCAGCTGGTGCAAAAACGAGGCCACGAAACGCCTCCACCAAACTTGAAAGTGGCACGATGACAGGTGCCAAGCTACCGCCTCCCACATCGCCCATATGGCGACCATGGGAACGGGACCGCGTCCCAACCACCACCAAACCACTGCACTGCCTGCAAACGTGATACACGCTCGCAGGACACCTGGCCGCAAGTGGACCGCCCGTGCAGGCGGCCCACGGCCACAGCGTTGGTCGTTCACCAGGGCCACCCGCCCGCTGCGCCCGGGGAGCCCTGCTGAAAATGCGCCTGCCTCTGCGCCTCACGCTGTTCGTCCGTATGGCGTTCAAACGCCTGCGTCTCTGCGCTGCATATCGAAGCAGCTGGAGAAGGAGGACACCGCGACGTGAGACCGGCTGGTATCCTGGACTCCCTTGGTGCATGAACGACATGGGTAGCAGCCCCATGGCGATCGACAGAAGGGGCAGACGAGCGTGCAGCACCGCCCGCGCCTGGCTGTTGACGCGCAGGGGGGTCTCGAACCTCGTGCACATTCCTCCGCGAAGCCGCATCCATGTGCTCGGGCCGCTCGGCCACGCGAGCCTGACGGGCGGGCGGTGGCGGCGGCGGCGGCGGAAGACGCAGCGCCTCCAAGGCCCCCAGGGCCGGCATCAACCATGGCGCGGCCGAATGCCTGGTCCCCCATTGCAAGCAAGTGAACTTCCGGTCGTCTCGCTCGAAATACTCATTCGTGAACTCAGCTTGCCAAGAAAGACACCGCTCGTCCTCCAGGAAGATGTAGTACACGGGCGTGTCATTCGGGTGCGCCATGCAGCGCAGCACGTGCGCCGCCCCAATCTCCACGTATTTGCACAGCGCGAACGCGACGTTCCGCGCATGACCCCCCGGCAACCTGTGCCCTGCGTCACGGTGCGACAAATCAGCCCAGGCTGAAGTCATGGCCTCCAGGAGGCCGGAAGACGTAGTCTGTCCCCCAAGAGGGAGACGCCAGCCCTTGTCCCCGCACGCGATGGTCTTGTTATGCTTCCTCTCAACTTTGCTGGTGACGCCCGGATGCCTCCGCATCCTGAGACCCCGCTCCTTGTTGCACACGCCAAGCTGGTACATGACGCGCCGGCGCCTGCACCGATCATATACCGTTATGCCAAACCGTATCATAAAGACAGTGAGGTTGCGGCGATCCTTCAAGGCTTCCACCTCCTCCACGGACAGGAATTGGCACACCGAGCTATCAGATGCTGTGGCCATTCGTGTAGCGTCGTAATCTGACTCTGCTGGGGATGGAGGCACCCACCCAGGAGCCCGAGGCAGGGGACCCGCCCGCGGCGGACTCGGAGGCGTAGGATGTGGGCCTCCCGAAGAAATTGACGGGGAGCCACGCGGAACACGGACAGAGTTCGCCCACGAGCCAACGTTGGTCATGGCAGGCGATGCAGAGGGCGACCTTCCACGAGGAGGGCTGCTGTCAGGATCTGACGACACCAAATCCTCGGTCTCATGGCCGCTGGATGGAGGCGACGGAGTGCGAGCGTACGCGATGTGCGCGAAGCGCAGTGGCGAATGGCCACTGGGCCTGGCCCGAGACGGCCCCGCGACAGCTTGAGACGGTCGTGCAATCTGCGACGAGCGAGGTGGCGAGTGGCTGCTAGACCTGGCGCGAGATGGCCCTGCGACAGCCCGGGATGGTCCTGCTCCCGCGGCAGGAGCAGGTGGCTGCGCAGGGGCTCGCTTTGTGAGCCTGAAGTTGGCCAAGTTGTTGGGCGGTGGTGGCCTGCGCTCCGCATCTGCATTGAGTGCATCTTGGCCCTGCTGCCTGGTGTTGGATGCCTTGAGCATTTTCCTCATTTCCCCCAAGCGCACGTACTCCTGAGCCGCGGCATTCTGGGAGAACACCCTACCAGTTCCCCCAAGACCATCCCCCACCGGGTAGTACTTGGTGCTCGAACCCAGAGAAATGAGCTCCAGAGGTGGCGCTAAGCTGCCATATAGATCGTACTGTTGGAGGATGCCAGTCGAGAGGGACTCCATGTCCACCGGGCGAAGGTACCTGAGCAGCTGGTACGTCCAGACACCAGCGCTCTCGTACCAATGAGGGAGCTGAAGCTCACCCAGCAACTCCTCACTGTTGTACACTCGCGCATGATCCAGCGTGCAGCGCATCAGCTCGAGGTGCTGCGTGGCTGCACTTGGTTGTACACAGAGGACACGCTCCTTCAGATCCCACATGAGGGTGCCAGCGACCTCACCACTGGGGTACGTAAACAGCTCCTGAAGCGTGTGCTGCAGTCGCTGGATTGAGTTGAGGCTATCGAGCGCTCTGCCTTCTTCCCTGGGCTTGACGACGTCTTGCTTGTTGGCAGGGGATGGCACGTGTGTCATATAGCTCCCCTTGAGCACCCAACAGTCATTATCCTCATCGTGATCCAACTTCTGGTCCACATACAGCCAGTTAGGGGGCATCAGCTGTTCCACCATCACCCACTTCTGCTCGAGGCAGCGGACGAACTCCACGCAGACATGCTCCCGGGAAGGTCTGGCTGGTATGTCCTCAGGGAGATCTTGAAGGATGCGGCAAAGACGCGCCACATGGTGCCGGTCCAGGTACAGTCTCTGGTCCGCCCAGTTGTGGTCAAGACGAACGTCCAGAGGCGGACGACCCCCGGTCAACTGGCCATCGGTGACCCACTTCGTGCGCCCACCCACCCAGGGGTTTGGTGCTGCGTAAAGTTGCGCAAGCATGCGCTCTGACCCTGCCAGCTCGACGGACGTCAGTGACGCCAGGTAGCTCCTTCGACCTCCTTCAAGCGAACATGTGTGAACGCGAGATGCCGCCTCGACCTCTGCGCGTGTGGCGACTCGGGGTCTAGGGGGCGCAGCAGATGGCCCTGACGAAGGCATCGGTGACCCCACCGGCGACTCATCGTCGTCAAGGATGTGCTCAGACCGAATCCCAGAGGCAGCAAATCTCTCCTCCCTCGTGCTCGGGGGTGGGCACCCCAGCCATTTGCACTCCGTCTCATGCCCAAAGATCTCCGATTGTAAACATACCACCGGGTCCAACCTCCTGGGCTGGTGAGGACGCTTGGGTGTCGTCATGTCGACCAGCGGAAGAACCACCTCAGCATCCATGCCCAAAACCTTCGGTGCATGCGACACGGCCACGCAACTTCCCAACTTGATGTCAATCATCAGGGAGTTCTTCAGCGGCCCAGTGCCTATCAACAGGTCCCAGGAGTTCTCAGCCTCGAAGGTCACGAAGGCGTACAACCGGTGAAGTGTCATGTGCGGCGTGCCCGCAGCCAAAATGACGTCCACGTAGCAATAATGGGTGAACTTCGTGGGACTGTTGTCACATCTGGTGACCTTGGCGCCGGTGGTGGCTTCATAAATTGTGAGACCCAGCCGCCTCACAACAGAGATCGAGATGATGTTACAGTTGGCGCCGGTGTCCATGAGGATCGCCCGGTATAGCATAAGCTCACCACCAGATGACACCAGCGCCAGCCCCTCATACAGAGTAGCATTCCGCAACTTGCAGATGGGCTGCACCTGAGCCATCAATAACACTTGCTCGTCGGTCAGGTGCTGCGTCATCTTTGCCCTCAGTGCGTCGTAGGCGGAGGTCTTGATGGTGCCAGCTCGTACATGTCCATGGTCACTGAAGTCAACCACCCCCAGATCGTCCACGCAGGCAGCGGCTGCACATCGGGCGGCGGCGCTGTCGACCACACCGTTGGGCATCTCGTCCAATGGCACCTCCTCGGTCGCGCAGTGTCCTGAACCATCTGCCTCCCTTCTTACTCCACCTTGCGTCGCTGTGGCGTGCGTGTCCTCCAACTCATGCTCGTTGACCTCGGTGGGTTGTTCGGTTGCATCATTCGGATCCTTGCCCATGAGCTCCTCCAGCGCCAAAAGGTTCTCGATGTCCTTCGGGAGGTCGATGGCGTTCTGGGATATCAGGATGGCAGCAATCTGCGAGCAGGCGCGCACGGAGCTGCGAAGATTGGATGCCAACAGGTGGACCTTCCTGCTGAGTACGTCGGGAGGAACGGCTCTAGGCACCTGAGCGGCCCTGTCGAACTCCTCCGGCGTCTTGACCTGGAAGCCCCGCATCTGCTGAGTGCTGCCCAAGGCGACAGCGGCGCTGGCCTGGAGACTCGGTGCGTGATCAATGCCAACACCATGACCACCTTCCAGCCCACCCCCAGCAGGGCAGTCCTGCTCATCCTCCTCGTATTCAGCCTGTTGGGTGAAGTGGAAGTCGTACTCAGTCTCCGCATCGCTGACCTCTGATCGGGCCTGTGCATCGGCGATCTTGTCATCCTTTGGAGGTGACCCTGCCTGGAGACCTGACAATTCTGCGGCGAGTTTCTCCTTAACCTCGGCACTGGCAGCCACTTGCTGCTGCTGCTGCTGCTGCTGCTTCTGCTTGGCCTCAGGGAGCTTAAGCCACTCCTTGGTGGTGATCCCCATCTTGTGCTTATCAAAGCGGTGTGCGATGTTGTAGGCGCGCATCTGGGCATTCTTGACCTCGTCCGGCCACTTGGAGTTCTGCCTGTCCTTATGGAAGTTGGGCGGCACCCGGGCATCACGACACCCCGTGTAGCAGCGCTCTGGAGAGTGGGGCAGGCGCGTGAAGCACCAGTCACACTGGAACCTCTTCGAAGCATCAGGTGGTGGCACCTTGCTGTAAGAAGGTTTCTGACGCTCGGCATTGTTCGCTTCCCTCGCAGGTTTCTTGGCGTCGTCGCCACCATGCTGTGCTTGCTCCTTCTTCTTGGGGTCCCTGCGTCTGTCCCCAGTCTTGGAGGCAGAACCCGAGCGCCTCATGGCTGACACCAGTGCAGCCAGGTCAAGCCTCATCTGCCTGGCCTCGAAGCAGGAGTACACGCAGTTGAGCCTGCGAACCAGCTCCTGCTGCAGTGTGAGGGCCCAAGCCTCCGCATCGTTCTTGAGCTTGTCCTGCACCTCCACGATCACCTCCAGGTCCTCCCAAGTGACCTTGTTGGGGGCAGGATGGCTGACGCGCAGCTGCTCGGACACGCGATCTCGGTATTCTTTGATGCGCAGGCCCTTAATGCATTCCTCGATGTTCTGCCTGACGACGGAGTCCTCCACCCTCTTGCCGGTGTTGAGAGCTGCCTCCCTGCGACGACAGCTCTTCACGTAGGCGAGGCCGTCCTGCTCATTGGTCTGCGGCTTGGCGATCAAGAGATCCTCCTTCTCTTTGGTGCCCTTCATCAAGAATTTAGCTTCGAGCTCTGCAACGAAAGCCCTCAAGGCCCAAAAGTAGTGAGAATCTTCAGTGCCATCTGGCCCCGTGAGACCCTTCGTGGAGGTTCCCTCGCCTGCCCACTCATCAGACGCCTCGCCATCCTCATCACCCTCCTCGAACACCTTACAAACTGCCCAGGTTGATCCTGGCGCCAGCTCATGAAAAGGAGGCTGCGCACAACGCACAGATCCCTGGTAGGCATCTCTCATGGTGAGATCCTTTAGGACATGACAAGCGTGTGAAGCCATGACGCCATCCTTAAGGTAGGCAGCGCACCACCAGTCATAAGCGACTGAGGTGGAATGATCGTCCCCTGCTAGAAACGAGGGTATGCTATCCCACAATGATCTGAAGTCTGGTCTGGACTCAGCGAAGGCCTTCTTCTGCTGCTGACTGAGCGCATGGTAAGATGCTGACTTCATGTACCTACGCTTCTTGGCCTCAAAAGCCCGCTGGACTTTCGCTACCATGTCCACGAAACGCCTGATGAAGAGCGCTCTGTCCTCACTCTTACTACCAGTGTACTGGAGTTTGACGTCTTCCTTGTCAAGTGAGTGGCCCTCCTTGTCATAGTAATCCATCTCGTCTACGTCGTCAAACGCAAAGAGAAACTGGTTTGCAGGCGCTGAGGCTGCTACTGCTGCTGCGAGTGCTGTTGCTTCTAGCGCTGTTGCTGCTGGTGATGGCGGTGCGGAGGGAGTGGTTTCTGAGCCCGACCCCTCTGCGCTCATATATTCCGTGTCAAGGTCCCGACTGACCCGCTCTCGTGCCAGCCGTCGTGCCTCACGTTCTCTGGAATGGACAGAGGCAGCACTTGGCTCTGCCTCGCCCTCCGTGGTGAAGTACTGTGCTGATGCTCAGCCAATGGGACCAAGGAAGAGTCCCCTCTCTCAGCGCAAAGCTCGTTCACCAGTAGACTGGAGGCTTGACTCAGACTGGCTTAGGCCAGTGCACTGAGTGCTCCTGGATTCGCCTTGCTGAACAAGTGAAAGAACGAAACGCGTGTGGACAGCGAACGCCTAAAGGTCCAGCACTGTGCTTCAGCGCTCTGAATCAGCAGCAGATGCAGAATATTCGTGCGAGGAAAAGTTAAAGCTGGGCCAGTGTACTGAGCACTTCTGGATTAGCTGGGCCAGAGTTCATCAAGAGCACAATGACAGTGAGGGCAACTCCACAACACCAAGAATAGCACTGATATGCAGCGGTGTGAGCTAGGCCAGTGTGCTGAGCACCCCTGGATTCACAACACCACTGCTAATCAAGGGAACCATGGCTGGCATGTAAGCTCACTCCCCAGTCCAGTCCAGTAAACAAGTACCAGGTCGCTGGCAGAGTTGGAAGCTAAGCCAGTGTGCTGAGCACCCTGGATTCGCAGCACTACTGCTGATTCAGAAGGTGGCCTGTGACATGAGGGCCTCACCGGCTGACCAATACCGTAGAAAAGATAGAAGAATTCTCCAACACATTATGATAAAGCACTAGAAGGTCACTCCAGTAGTAAGCAGCACTCCAGGCTGGAAAAGTAATTAACTCTGAATCCACCAGGGTAACTGTGTCACACCAGGGAATATCGCTTGAAAGACCACTCAGTTGTCGCCTTCAGGGCTGATGCTGCTGCCAGTCCTCTGGCAAGCTCTTCCCCTGCTTCAGGCTTAGGCCAGTACACCAGGGGTGTCCCTGGATTAACCGTCAGTCAGGGTGGAGCTGCCCAAGAAACCGTAAGTTGCCGTTCCAGACATAGAGCAGTGATTCACTGCTGATCCACTTCTTCGCTGGTAAGTAAAAGCAGATGTCGCCGCTGATTAGCTCCTGGGCCAAGCACACCTGCCTTTCAGCTAGGCCAGTACACCAGGGGTGTCCCTGGATTCACTTCAGACAAGGTGGCCAGCTGGAGAACCCACTGGAAGGTAGTTCATCAAGGTACACATTAGCTGTTGATCCACTCTTAGCCGGTAAGACAAGGCAGATGCCGCTGCTGATTAGCTCCCAGCTAACACACACTTGCCTTTCAGTTAAGCCAGTGCACCAGGGGTGCCCCTGGATTCACTTCAAACAAGGTGGCCAGCTGAAGGAACCGCTGAGAGGTGCTCATCCAGGTGTACATTCACTGTTGATTGACTTTGTCGCCGCCGCCGCCCAAGCTCATGCCGTGCTAATTAGCTCAAAACTGGAGGACACCTGTCAGCAGCTAGGCCAGTGCACCAGGGGTGCCCCTGGATTCGCTGCAGAACAAGGTGTTGAGCATATCACTGTGTAGAAGGAGGCCGCTCATGACTAGTGAATTCAAAGCTGATCCGTCGCCGCCGTCACTGGAAGCTCTTTCAGTGCAAGTACCACCAAGTTCAGGGAAGAAAAAGGGTCCGCCAGTGCACCGTGGGTGCCCCTGGAGTCGCCTGACTTCCGAATCCGCTCTTTCAACTGCTGCTGACTTCTCGCCAAAGGGCCTTTACTTCCGGATTAACACTGAAATAAAAAGCCGCTCCGCGCAGGACATTATTGTTTTGAAAAAGTATGAAAACAGCAGTAAAATGTATCCGTCAAAATTGATATTATATCACAAAATACGAATTATTGTGTGTACAAAAGCTGTGAGCAGAACTGTCTTAGCACTCTAGCACTCGCACGCGAACAGCCACCTAGTACTTGCGAAGGCAAAACAATAATGAGTCCACTAGCCTGACCTTCGGTCAGAGTCTACTTATATCTCAATGTCCTGTCACATTTCCCAAAACTGTAACGGGTTCTAGCCCTTAAATCTTCATCTGGCCAATAGAAAGTCATTATTCCATGCCAGCTCTAACAATGTTACCGTTCACCGCATTCTGACTGACACGTCAGCGGCAAAGGAGTCACTGCCATCTTCGTCTTATCATTCCCTGGTCACTTGATGGTGACCATATCTTCTCTGACAAGTCTGCATCTCACAGATAGTCATCTTCGTAAAGCCTGTCATGCTGTCACCACTGTCATGCGTGTCACCAGCTGAACAAACCCGGCGCGGTACCATGAAAAGCCGGCGTTTGTTACAGAAATCCCTAAAAGCTCCTCATGGTGTCGGAGTGGCCGATGCCCAGGATGCAGGAGCCTCTTGGTAATCTCGAGGAGGGCGCGCTTACCGTCGCGCGGAGAAATTCTTGCCGAAGCGTCGACCCACCTTCGAGCTGGAGAGTGGGGCGTCGTCAACGAGACCAATGCACGAAGCAAAATGTCGTTGAAAACCGGATGAACTTCTTTGGTGACGTCCACGAGGTCAAACATGTCCTCGTTGGCGGCGTCCTTGTTGACGAACGAAGATTCCAACGCAGTCACCAAGGAGTCCCATAGAAGTTGGCGATGTGACTCACTTCCGGAAAATGAAGACGTCTTCGTACCTAGCGTGTCCTTCGCAACACGCTTAACAACATCAACGTCCCAAGATGATTGCAAAACCGCGTTGCCACGTGTCCTATCAGCAGCAGTAAGTGTGGCATGCGCTGATTGTGGTGTGCTCTTATAGCGAGCACCCACGTTCCTAGCGAAAATTGAATCAAGAGGCATTCTCGCGCCCACGGCCGGTGTGTTAATGCTAGATGTACTCATTCAGAATTGAAATTCCTATAGGAGGGTTGTTGGGATAAGGCGAGGTGCAAATTGTAGGGTGGCGAGCGACGGATTCACAGTTACGGAGTGAAGGGAAGTGCGAGAACAGGTGTTCCGCTCGGTAAAACAAACTGGCTAAGCTCCCCTAATCAGTCCGGCCGAGTGCTTTTATCATGCATCTCGGAAACCCGGATAATACGAAGTAATGACTGACAGTACAGTACTACTGTACTGTCATCCTAGCTACTAGCGGTGTCACGGTTCCGATCAGAGACGGGTCAGGCTAGGGGCTATCAGAGCCCATAATAATAACCCTGAACCTAAAGTCCAGCACACCACCCGGAGCTGTGACTGTAGCCAATAGGGCTAGGCAAGCGGAGCTAACTAAACAGATAACAAACAGCACTCTACTGGAAACAGATACACTTCTAGCTGGGTGCCCGGGGACTTGTCCCGGCACAACCCACCACTGCGGCTAAGGCTAATCACACCTCCAGGATCTCAATCAAGCAGACTCTAGCCACTGCAAAGCTGGTCGGCAGAGCCGAGTTCAGCAAACGGATTCCAATCAAGAAAAGCATCCGAAGTCAATTGAGAAGAGAATTTGGAAGTACTGACACCACCAGACCCAAGTGGGTCAGGCGGATCCCAAAGTGGAGTGGCAAAACCATCAGACTGCAAAGCCGCCGAAGTCGTTTGAGAAGAGAACGGTGTCACATCCCGCGGCGGCAATGACGAACCAGTAGCAATCACAGGCGGGCAAAGGGAATCCAGTAATGCACCACCGGGATGAACCGCACCGTAGCCGTAGGTGGCTCCGGGCTCAACCAGGCCCCTGACACCACCGCCGACCACGAGTGTCGGCATCGCCGTAGCACTGAACAGAAAAGTAGCCACCATGAAAAGGGTGAGAGCAAATTCACCAAAGCCAAATGGCCTGGAGCCTCTGGGGACTCCGAACCGCCGAAATGCCGCAGCCGCCGGCGGTGCACCCCCCTCAATTTCAGTCAGGCAGACACCAGGAGGGCAGTCCGAGCCCTCTCCATCATCATCGGAGTCACACACCTCAACAGGCTCAGGGTCAATGTCAAGCCAGTCAGGGTGTACAGTGTTGAATGTTTTGAAAGAGTTGTCAGCAGGAGCCATCGGGCCGAGAGCCAGAGAGGCAGACGGCGGCACGAAGGCGGTACGGCTGACCTCATGCAAGTCAATCGGCTTACCATGCACGGGTGCAGAGGCCTTCGGCAGCAGCCGCTTGCTGGCGGTCGGCTCAGCGACACCACCAGCAAGCGGACCGCTGACCTCAGCAAACGCAACACGGCCAATGGAAAGGTGCTCATCAGGTGCGGACTCAGCAGAGGCAGCAGCATCCTTGAACTGCTGCAGAGCCGTAGGCTCTGGAGCAAAGGAATGCGCAGACAGCTCACAGATTTCAGGTTGCCCCACGAGAGCACACAAGTGCTCCATGGACCCCTCATCCCCAGCGTCATAGTACCGCTGAAAACGAAGGGCAAGCACGTCGGAGTCATAAGACTCGACGGCTTGGCAGTAGGACGCCGAAATGGACATCGGGTGAGTGTCCTTGTGAGGACACTCACTCGGCCAATGCTTTGACCCAACGGCGCGGCACTTCTCGTGCCTGCACGTTGGGACAAAGGTGCCAGACCGCTTGTCAAAAGCCACCTCCGAAGAGGCGGAATGAGCAAGCGGTTGCACTCCAGGTCGGTGGAAGTTGCGCGGAGTGTGTTTCCCATGAGGCGGCTTGGAGCCACCCTTCTTAAGGGAATCCACATCCCGCTGCAACTTGACCAACTGAGCACCGAGCCGATCAATGGCCGAAGCCAGGCTAGTGTCAGTGGCGCAAGACGCAACAGACATGGGCCGCCCCGCAGTGCGCTTGCCTGAGAGCCGCCCACAGCGGTACTGCTCACGGACTCGTGCCTGCAAGGTGAGCAGACTCACAGCCGCACGCTGGTCAGCTCGAGCAAACGAGTCAACCAGCGCGGCGTAAGCCGGCCCAGACAGCGCAGAGATGAATTGCCGTTTAACAACGTCCTCGGGCAGCGCCTGTAGACGCTGTGCATCCCGAAGGCAGCTGTTAAACAGCCGAATGTCAGAGTCAGGGTCTCGCTCATCAGAGATCCTAACCTCAAGCAGCTCTGCAAATGCATCGAACGGGGTCGATACATCCGCAAGCATACGCACCACCTCGAGGGTGGCACGTTTGCCATCGGCAGGAACATCTGAACCAGAAGCCTCTACCCAATTACGGGCAGGAGACCCTGGCGCAGTCAGCAGCAGCAGCACAGAGTATAACAACTCATTCGCAGCAGACAGAACAGGGGCGTCAGCAGCTGTCAGTTCAAACAGGGGTGCAAACGCAGGCGACTGCAGCGTGAACAGCTGCTGCAGCTCGGATACCAATTGCGAAAAAATGTCCGAGGCTGAATTCTCGTTGCCTTTAAATTTTGCAGTTTTGTCACCCAGAACTTTTGTTGCTGCTGTCTTGGCACACTGAACGTCGAAAGAATCCCTGCGCAACCTCTGCAAAAGTACGGCTGCCGCAGTGGACGCCTCAGACTCTCCCGAAGCCAAATGCGGAGTCGATGGCGTAGCCGCATTCAGCGCCCCAACATCATCAAAAATGGTTGCTAGCTTCCGCGCTCTAGCGCGTGTGCGTGGTCCAATCGGAGTCTCCATGGTAAAAATGACGGCAAGATGGGGTCGCGGGCTAATGGAGCGACAGTAGTAAGCATTACGCAGCGGCCAATCCTGCAGAAGTCTCAGCGGTAAAAACAACATCAAACAGGTCATGAGCCGATTGGCTAAAAGTGGTTGCGACCCACATTACGCGGAATGCCCTCTCCACCGGCCAGGTGAAACGTAAAAAGAAGCCATAGCGAGCGACGATACTGCTGCCGAAAAATGTTCCATAAACTGATCTCCACTTCAAAAAGAGGCCATACCGCGGAAAGACGAACTACTGTCTAAGGGGGCGCCCACCCCATCTCTGTGTCAAAACTTAGCCAAACATGGCAACAGCTAGGCGCTGTGCCATCAGAATTACTAGGGAAGTGGTGACGCGCATAACCTGCGAGAACAGGTGTTCCGCTCGGTAAAACAAACTGGCTAAGCTCCCCTAATCAGTCCGGCCGAGTGCTTTTATCATGCATCTCGGAAACCCGGATAATACGAAGTAATGACTGACAGTACAGTACTACTGTACTGTCATCCTAGCTACTAGCGGAGTCACGGTTCCGATCAGAGACGGGTCAGGCTAGGGGCTATCAGAGCCCATAATAATAACCCTGAACCTAAAGTCCAGCAGGAAGTAGGGGTCGAACGAAACCAACGAAGTCGAATACGCGTCGGCCAAGGAAGAGTTGACATGGGTGATCAATCCAAGTCGAAAACATAATCCAACGCGGACACTCGAAGAAGAGGCCGAAAGTTCCCAATCCAAAATCTCACCGTAACATAGTGCTAACCGCGAGCCCTAAGATGGCCAATTGAACTCACGGGGAGCCCAATCTTGCCACCCCCACTGTAAGGGGGGGGCACAGTGGGTCTCCTGTCTGTCACCCCTCAGCCCGATGTGTCACCAGTGTCCGTTGTCACGTGTGTCACGGTGTGCTATAAAACACCCGACTCAGTATTTTATATCATCTTAGTATCCGAGAACACCCGCCCCTGCGAGACTGTTCTGCACACACGCATTCGAGCATATATATCGACATATATATATATCTCACTTCTTGTCAGGTTATCGGCCACCACTTGTGGGTGTTCGTTTGTTGCTTTGGATCCCTGGAGAGCACGCCGATTCTCCTTGTAACCGCCGCACGCCGCCGGCAACTGACGCACGTCGCCGTCAGCAACCACATCTAGACCTCGGCCACCGTTGAAGATCGCGGCCGCGTTCAAAATTTTATCACCAAGCCGTTCACAATTTGGGCTGGAGTTGAGCCCCGTTGTTTTTACGCATTTTCCAACATTACCGACTACGTGCTTCCAACTCTGGACAGCAGCGCCCGTACCGTGGCGAAACTGGCTTACCGCACGTTATTTTTGACCTCGCCGCCGTTTTCCTCGTCGAATTTCACCCCAATTTGGCTTTTGCATCGCCCGATTTGGTTAATTTTACGAAGAGTTACGTTGTAGACACGCACCCAAACGCGCCCTCGCCTTTCTGGACAGCAGCACTGCTCCTGCAGGACAACTGGCTTGCCGCACGACTTGTTTGACGTCACCGGCGTCTTCCTCGTCAAAATCTACACCAATTTGACTCATCCATCGCTGGATTTGGTTCGTTTTTCAGATAGTTATGTCTTCGCTTGGGAACCCTAACCTCGCGTTCGCGGAATTCTCCAGCCAGCGGTCAGCCACCATGTCCGCTGACCGCCAGAATGCGCGCATGCCCGCTGTTCATTCAGCGTTGGCATCTTTTCGAGTCCATCGACGGCATCCTGCACCTGGCTATGGTCTGGTGGTGTCTGGTGGTGCTTATGCACCAGACACCAACATCGAGTCTATCGCCTTCGCCAATGACGACAACTCTGAGCACCACGAGTTGCGTCCGCAGCATCCTCCGCTCTCCGCTCCACCCTTCGTGCCCCTTGGCCACTGTGTGGTGGTGTGCGGTGGTGTTACGACACCAACCCCACCGATTCTCCCCTCTGCATACGCGCTCGTTGGCGGCAGAGTGGGAGCTCGCCGCATTTTTCACCTTCCATCCCCCTGCCCCCTCTTCGTTGACGCATCCGCTCTGGTGGTGCCAGGCCGCTTTTGGCTCTGGCATCGCACCGGCGTTGGTTGAACGTTGTAGGGATGGGTAGTGCCTCACTGGCGCTTGACGCATGCGATCGAGGGTGACGCCGCCGTCAGCAAGATTAAGATTCACCATCGCAGTTCGGAAGGGACCCTTCTCCATGCTCACACAGCTTGTGATTGACTCTCGAGGGAGCCGAACTCTTTAGATTTAGTTAGCAAAAGACTTTTGGACACTTTGGGATGGCACATGCCGGACTTCTCGGGCCATTTTGGCTCCTAGACCCTGCACTGCTCCTGCCTCTTTGCCTGGTGACACCTCAACCCCACGGGGTGAGGTGGTGTCACGGGGAGCCCAATCTTGCCACCCCCACTGTAAGGGGGGGGCACAGTGGGTCTCCTGTCTGTCACCCCTCAGCCCGATGTGTCACCAGTGTCCGTTGTCACGTGTGTCACGGTGTGCTATAAAACACCTGACTCAGTATTTTGTATCATCTTAGTATCCGAGAACACCCGCCCCTGCGAGACTGTTCTGCACACACGCATTCGAGCATATATATCGACATATATATATCTCACTTCTTGTCATGAACACCTCGCGAGGCCCCAACGCCCCGCCAAGCGGAAAACCTTAGCCAATCATGGCAAATTCAGCAGTGAGAAAAGCGGGGTGATACCCCATAACCTGTGAGATATATTGTACCGTAATATATCGGGGTGGTCACTGAGTTATTATCATATAAGTGTAAACTGAATATAAAGATAAACGAATATAATGCGGAGCTGTGACCTAGGTATCTGCCACCAAGTATTGTACGAGTACTGGTACAGCTAAACGGAGTCATGCACATAATGACCTACGGTGCATTGAATCCAGCAGGTATGTACCTCAGCTTGATGTAGTTCTTCGACGTGGCGTTCACGACCTTACAAACCGGGAGCTTCTTGTTTCGGAGCTTTTGCGTGGTCAAGAAGGACACATTCTCGCTCAACTCAATCGTA
Organism: Cymbomonas tetramitiformis; assembly: GCA_001247695.2. NCBI lineage: Eukaryota > Viridiplantae > Chlorophyta > Pyramimonadophyceae > Pyramimonadales > Pyramimonadaceae > Cymbomonas > Cymbomonas tetramitiformis. The sequence goes on from LGRX02034728.1 coordinate 29,361, forward strand.
AAATTACAGTTGCTAGTTTCTATGGCTTTTCGAATAGAATCTGGAAACTCTGGAAGGTTCACCAAGCGGTCTTCAAAGTTGACTCCAAAGTTCACCGAAGTTGACTCCACTGCAATCCACGACGTCGGTTCACAAAGCGACTTCAACCCCATCAAGATTATAACACACACCATGACAAAAATGTCCTCCATATTTACGTTTTCCCAGCTCAGTCCGTTATTTCCGTTCAGCGGTTGCGCTTAAAAACACTCTTTTATATATGGATATATGACACGCCGCATTGCGGGGAACTGCACAAATTGCCCGAGAAGCGATAGAAGAACTTCTACACACGATTGTTTCTATTTCTATGGTTTCTAGGTGGGGCAAATAGGAAGTGTTTATAGGAGTCGTAGCTTAAGTATGTGCCCCATACTTAAGCTACGAGTTAACGATATTACGAGTTTAACCTTGGCCGTCCGATCAGGGGGGACACAGACAGGGTTTTGCTGTGCGGACGGCCTTTTCATTTTTGCATTAAACAATTCAGAATCAATTCGGTCTATCGACAAGGACGTCTATTGACGCATTGTCGACATGCTCCCGCGTCATCTCAAAAAGCGTCATTGTCACGTCACGTCAGCGTCATCTCAAAAGGCATCTCAAAAGGCGCAGGCGTAGGCGCCAGCAACGCTCATCTCCACCAGCACCATGTAAAAGCCACGGGAATGTGTACGTGGGTCAACTGGGGGCCACGAGCGAAGCCCGCAAAGCTCGATCCAATCGACGTCGATTGTATGGGCTGGAAAGATAATTATATACAAAAAATATGAGATCGAACGGAAGCGGGAGCGGGACATTTACTGTACCTGTATTTGTTTATTTCGCATGGTCGCGCGTCTCTCTCACCCCAGACGCTCACAGGAAATATGTGCAGAAAATCGGTAATATTCTGGGTATGCGCGCGAAAAAGCTGATCCTGGTCGACAGACTTTCCGAAACGACGGGATAAGAATGAATTTCACCCGTTAGATTTCCAGTTGTCAAGAACCGTCGGTTTTCATCGGTATCTAGACCTGCTACGGAAGCAACTCCGTTTGAAAAATATATCAATACCTCACGTCGGTTTCGCTATAGGATACTAATTCGTAAAATTCGCAAATTGCACTACA
>LGRX02034729.1:0-17729 GCA_001247695.2 Cymbomonas tetramitiformis
TGCGACGCTTCTATTGGCGTGGTGCCGCGGAAGATGTGGGCACCTGGGTTGCATCCTGCGCAGTGTGCCAATCAGTGAGGCCGCGGGGAACTTACCCGGATGGGCTGCTAAACCCTCACAGCATCCCGAACAGGCCATGGCAGGATGTCGCGGTGGACTTCGTCACCGGCCTGCCGGTATCAGAGAGAGGCAATGATGCTTTCGTGGCCTTCACCTGCAAGCTGACGAAGATGGTCCACGTTGTGCCGATGAACTTCGGCGACAGCTCCGCAGCTGTGGTGGCAAGAATCTACTTTGACTCGGTGTGGCGCTTACATGGCGCGCCTATGCAGATTGTCTCTGATCGTGATCCACGGTTTCAAGATGCTTTCTGGCAGGAACTCATGAGACTGATGGGTGTGAAAGTGGCTCGTACCACGCCGTACAACCCTCGGTCTGACGGCCAGGCAGAACACAGCAACAGAGTTATTGAGGACATGCTCGGGTCCTTTGTTGACGCCAATGTGGAGGACTGGGATCTGTTCACCACTAACGTGGAGTTCGCGATCAATGACTCCAGGAGTGAATCTACTGGCTTCACGCCATTTGAGCCGGTGTTCGGGTTCTCGCCGCTGTCGCAATTGGACCTTTTCCTGGAGGCCGCACAGTCCACCGCTGGACGACGAACTGGGGGAGTAGGCACCGCACACGAAGTGGGTGTGAAATTTTCGTCGCAGCTGCGGGACGCCAGACAGCGGTTAGAGCTGGCTCAACAGCGACAGCGCGAACAGTTTGATCGCAGACACGGGCAGCGGGAGTATGCTGTTGGAGATCTGGTCTGGATAGAGGCGAAACACCTTACGGAGAAGGTGATGGATCGCTCCATCTGTAGGAAATTGACCAAGCGCTGGCATGGACCAGTTCCGGTGACCGAACGCTTCTTCAGCGATGTACAGATGGCCATGCCAGAGGCCGACAGAGGAGCTCCAGTAGCCTACCGCCTACGCCTCCCTCCTCACTGGCGGATTCACGACGTGTTCGCTCAACATCGCCTCAAACCGTACACAAGCGGACAAGATGCTTTTGCCGCACGCGATCACCTAGCAGTACCTGAAGAGGTGGTAGTGGACGGTCAGAAGGAAGCACACGTTGAGCGCATTCTTGCACGTCGAGTGCGGTCTGTTCGAGGAAAGGAGGTGGAAGAGTGGAAGGTTCGCTGGACTGGCTACTCCAAAGCTCACGACCAATGGAGGACGCGTGACAAACTTGAACGCGGAAGTCCACTTCAACAACTTCGTGAATTCGAGCAAGCGAGATTGCACATGGAAGCGCAAGTCCGCGACGAAGCCACTCGGCGACGCGAGCAGCGTGGCCGCCACTCCGCTCAAGCCGGAATGACACTGGCCCACCTCATCACCAATCCCTGCGATGAACTGGACCAGCTCGAACAGATGGAAGATGATATCCCCCTGCCGTGGGAACGCCAAGAGCGTGTGGAAGATGGGTCGTTGGCACTGGTGACAGAGCTGCTGGCAATACAGGCAAAAACAACCCGCACGCCCAGGATTCTCGTACTTTTCAGCGGTACTGGCTCGGTAGAGAGGGAATTCCTAAATTGCTTCCCCTCCGCTTCAGTAGTGACCCTCGACTCCGGGCATATCTGGCAACCCACTCATGTGTGTGACATCCTGCAATGGGACTACAGACAGTACCCGCCTGGATTCTTCGATGTTGTTTGGGCAAGTCCCCCCTGCAGGCAGTACAGTCAAGCGCGCACCACTGGTGGACCCCCTGACCTTCCCCAAGCTGACAAAATCGTACGACGAGCATTGCAGATCGACGAGCATTGACTACCTGGAGCCAAAACATTGGTTCATGGAAAACCCCAGAGGTCGCTTCCCTAACGCGCTACGGCTTCGCCCTATGATGCGCCAGCTTCCCCCACCGCTGGTGTGTACCTACTGCATGTACGGTACTCAGTACATGAAACCCACCTGCATATGGACGAACTCAGCACCAACCTCGCCCCTGCTACGCTGTACTACTTCAACACCGTGTGCGTGCAGATGGGCAACCGGTGCTCATCCAGAGACTGCTCAGCTTGGACCTCACCCGCAGCAGACTGGAGCAGGTCGATCTGCGAGTGTATATCCCGTGCCAGCACTCCTGTTACGACAACTTTTCCGACATTTACGCCTCCGCGACACTGAAGACCCGCTTTAGATTCCAAGTGGCACCCTTCTTCTTGAAAGTGGTGCCCTGGTAGCGGCAGGCAAACTATGATCGAAGAGGGGCCAGAGAACCTAAGAACTGGAAACAGCAAGGAACCAGAAAACCTAAGAACTGGAACTTAGATGGGTACCTTAGCGGAGTGATCCCAGGAGGTAGACCACTCCTAAGGGGGGGAGAGTTGTGCCCGGAGGCACAGCGTGAGCCGATATGCCTATGCGTCTGTATGTGTGTCATCGGGGGTAATCTGGGATTGGCACGATGACAGTGAAATTGGGCTCGAAATCACGATGAGAATGAATACCAGATGTCCGGGGTATGACAGTATGACACTATGACACTATGACAGTATGACAGTATGACACTATAGTAGTATGACAGTACTGTGGGGGTGTCATCGTGGAACTCAGTCAGACCCTCGAAGAATGGTCAGATTCGCATCGGGGTTGAAAAGACAATGAAATCGAATATCAGATATTAAGGTTATGACAGTATGACAGTATGACGCTATGACAGTATGACAGTACAGTAGTATGACAGTACTGTGGGGCAGTCATCGTGTCAGCCTGTCGGCATAACATCTGAATCGAGAATGACGAATCGGAATTAGAAATGAGATCGGATCGGGAACTGAACGTTGAGCCGACGTGTGACATCGGCTCTCGAGTGGTTGACCCTGCAACCTGAGTGACGAGTGAATAAGTAGAGCACTTGAGAAGTGTTTAGTCTTCAGAACTCGGAACCGAATTATCGTTTGTACCTCAATCTGGCCCTGATCCAGTATATTATAAAAATCCGAATTGTGTACCTTTGCACGTTCAATCAAAAACATATCTCCGAGCATCTGTCGTCGTGCCCCTGGCACAACATTAAAGTGCAGTGTCTACACCCAATCTAGATTAAGAATGAAGTGCCTACACCCAATCTAGATTAAAATGAAGTGTCTACACCCAATCTAGATTAAGAATGAAGTGCCTACACCCAATCTAGATTAAAATGAAGTGCCTACACCCAATCTGATTATAATGAAATGTCTACACCCAATCTGGACTTATCCCTATATATATATATATATATTCAGGCTTGTCGAGGAGAGCCGCGGACTGTCAACGCCCCGGTTGGAGTCTTTGTGGCGCATAAAACTTGCGTCGAAAAATGTCTTGAACACCGATATCGTGAACGTGTTGTTTCCCTTCGAAACTACGCGTTTTGATCCCAATAGGTATCGCTATAAACACGCTAGACGAGGCAGTGGAGATCCGCTGCCGACGGTGAACAAACGGACTACGAGAGACTCAGATAAACGCCGCATATGCTGCATGAGTCAGTGACGCTAGCAAGGGCCACCAATAAGGATGGCACCCTGAACATATGATGCAATGACTGTACGAACTAGTCATAGTCATATTCAGCAGGCACTACACTATGTCGCTGCTCACCAAGTTTCGTGCCTTTCGGGTTTGTCTGCTTCGAGAGGTTGTTCGTGAGGTGTCGTGCAATGTCTCGCGTGCGTGACGCTAACCTCAAACCTGTCGTGTGAAATACCTCACAGGATTCACAACAACGATGGAGCGAAGAATGCGTCGCACGATCTTGGCCGTGCAAACTTATGAGGAGGACGATGCATCGGATATCGACGATTATACGACTTGCTTCCAGTTCTCGGTCAGGATCGACGGCAACTAATGTTAACATAATAAGTCAAAAGCAGGAAGTTGCAACAACAACATACCGTCGCCCGTCTGGAATCATTCCAATGATGGCGACCATGATGATGATGACGATGTCGGCCCTGCCACGATGGCCGACGGTCACAGTAGTGGGGATCCCTGCAGAGAAAGATGTCGCTCGCTGAGCGGTTCGAGAGCCCGCCCGAGAATTCTGCTCAAGTTGTAAGTATACACGCTGCTCCATTCGCTGAGCAAGCGTCTCTTCCGACAAGAAAGGGGCTTGCAGTGGAAAGTGTGACTGTCTATGTAGCTATGAAATCACTCAACCTAGGGACACATGCGCTTTTAAAGCCCGAGCGACGGGAAATCTTAGAGCATCCCACTGAATAAATTACCGTTTCCAAATATATGATTCTGACCTATGATCCGCAGGGGGAGCATGGCTAAAATGTCGGGCGCCGCATTAAGTATAAAGGTGGATAATTATTCTGAAGCATAGACCTTCTACCGCAATCATGACTGCATTTAAATGGACTCAAATATGACCAGGTTCTAGACGTTTTTTTAAATTCAATTTCACTTCACTTCAGAAACCTGAGATTCGGTTTGCATTAAGCAATAACAGCCAATATTTCATATACGTATTCCCCAATGTATGAATTCCACATCGTCTACTACAAATTCAAAGTGTGGCCGTCACATTTCTTATCTAATGCGGACTGTGATACGATATGCCATACTATATATTTAGGTCCATCAAACTTCATATTCCATACATGCACGGTACCTTCTGAAAGGTACTACATACGACCATGGGCACACACACTTGGTTTTGCAATCAAGAGTAGGTGTATGTATACCACAGGTGTCTTATACATTGAATGCATTGTCCCCGTACTATCGGCGGCTTCTGCATGGAGTAGTCTCTTTACCTTTCATTTAGTACCATTGATTCATGCGAAAAAATACTTCTTACTTACCTTGAAAAAGTGCAGAGGTCTTACTGGGGGACAAGCGACCCCTGACGAAGTGATATTGGATGGGTTGCCATAATTTTGCGACAAAGACTTGCATCAAACAAATGTTGGGGCTTACATGTTTTCTTCCTCTCGACTTTGCGAAAATGTGTAATTTTCGAGTGCGGCATATGCACTTTTATTCTTGTCCAATCCAAGGATGGTTTGAAATATTTCATCCAAAACACGCCAAGTCACAATTGAATTGCGATCACGCGCCCATGTCATCTGGGCAGTTGCCCACTCAACGGGTGTCGTATTGTTCTCCAGTAATTGCAAAGGATTTCGTATTTCGTTGTTACCTGTTGCACACCTTGATCATTCAATGGCAACCTTGTATAAAAAATGTAAGAGTTTATGAAATGGATGGCTTATCAACGACAGTGGGCAAGAACTCGGGTAAGGAATTGGCAGGTCTTGACAAAAGCTGGGTGACCAAGTAAGACAGGCAGATTGTCTGCCAGTTTTTTTCCAACAAAAATTTACAAGATTTCATGCAAAGGGATCCATACAGCCTTCGATTCTCCTCTTTAAAATGAAGGGTCAAGGGACTATCAAGGCCCAGATTCTTGCACACAGGGTCATGTTTGAAATACGTGCATGTGCGAAAATTGGTCACGTTCAACCCATAGCTCTTATCGCATCAAAAATCGAGTTGAGGGAACCTCCGTGACTACCAGAGTATCAGAGAACATTTGCCATGGCCACTAAGCCAAAGGGTGTTGAGAGATGTTGCAAACTTCAATGTCTCTGAAACTACTGAAACTATTGAATGTGTCGGAAGAAACCCAGCTGAGGTGGCGGGATCCCAATCAGCCAACCGGAAAGAAAGCAGTCAAGGCATCCAACCCCTGTACTGAGGGACGACGCTGTCAGAGGAGGGAGAGAGAGAAAGATTCATATAGATGTCGACACAGTGAAGGGACATTGTCAAGGGAGGGAGAGAGAAATATTCATGTTGATGTTGACACAGTGAAGGGAAATTGTGAAGGGAGGGAGAGAGAAATATTCATGTCGAATGTCGACACAGTGAAGGGGCGTTGTCAAGGGAGGGAGAGAGAGGGAGATTCATGTCGATGTTGACACAGTGAAGGGACATTGTCAGAGGTGGGAGAGAGAGAGAAAGATTTATGTCGATGTCGACACAGTGAAGGGAGGTTGTCAAGGGAGGGAGAGAGAGAAATATTCATGTCGATGTCGACACAGTAAAGGCCGTTGTCAAGGGAGGGAGAGAGAGAAAATCATGGTGATGTCGACACAGTAAAGGGACATTGTCAAGGGATGGAGAGAGAGGGAGATCCATGTCGATGTTGACACAGTGAAGGGACATTGTCAGAGGAGGGAGAGAGAAAAATTCATATAGATGTCGACACTACAGTGAAGGGATGTCGTCAAGGGAGGTAGATAGAGAAAAACATGGTGATGTCGAGATAGTGAAGGGACGGTGCAAAGGGAGAGCGATTCATGTCGATGCTAAAACTTTCAAGGCAGGCTTTCAGGGTCTAGAGAGAGCTTCATACGTTCGTTCTCACAAGCCAAGGAGGGTGCCAGACTTATAACCCATTTGAGTGGCAATGCCGAAACTTGACAAATCTATCATCCATAAACACACACAGAGGCAAAGAGACAAGCATACCAGGTTTGGAATAATGCGGGGCATCAATTTCCAAAGAAAAGTAGAAGGTACAATTAGCCTTCTGATACGGCCCTCGAAAGTAGAGGTCAGGCCATCCTCCCCTATCAGATCCACACAAGACCGCCCTCAACCTTGCCCCTTAAGCTCCTGATTATACCACCACGTTAAGTCACACTCACATTGAAATATGTCCGTTCACAAACCGTGCACCCTTCTCTTCGACAAATCACTTCATACCAGTGATGCTCCAGACCAAACCCTAAGTTCATTCTTACAGTCCAACCGAACAAAGCCCCTTGTGAGGAAGTTCAGAAACGCAGGTAGTGAGCTAAAGGCATGTGCTAAGGAGTATACCTGAACCCATATGGCAGAACTTCGACAATCGAAGAGCCCTCAGAGAGAAAGAAACCGTTTATCAGGCCAGCTCCATGAGTCCCAATTAAGATGTCCACATCCTGCCATTCAATGCACAGCTCATGGTTTCAAAGGTGTTTCGAAACTATTCTCGAAGCAAAGTACGCGTGAGGTATTGCACACTGGTTTTCACCTACTCAAATACGAGAACCAATTTTATGCTGAGACAAGATGGTAAGTGTGATGGCTACAAATATTTCTGCATGGGTTTTTCTTTTGTGAATCAAAAGCGCACTCTGTGCTAATAATCAGCTCCCTCACATTGTGTCAGTTCACCTTCAAAGATTCCAACAAGCTTTTTGTGGGAAGTCCAGCAAAGTCGATGGAACCACACTCCATTTGCAGCGCTGGGAAATCCTTGGGTTGCCACTTGTTACAGACTTCTACAAGCTTCCCTGCGTTGAGTATTTTCCTCGAATGTGCAGATGCTCGATCGATGAACAGTACTGCGTACCCGCCCACACAATTTGGTGGTCAGCCACTTCGTCAGGTTCTTCACGGGGCTGGCTCGGGTTTCACCTTGGGGCATATAACCCTGACTTCGTAACTCTCGTTTTCAGGGTGCGCAACATGCACTGCAGGTGTGCGGCCACGAGGTCGTGCTGAGCACGACATCGCTACCACGAGCAAGGAACTCTTCCGTCTTTAAATATTCGCTTCTGTTCAGCAAAGTTACACGCATGTGCTATGCCCTACCTTTAAGTTTTGGGATTTGCTGCTGGCGAAAAGGCACGTCTCGAGGCTCCTGAAGTGCACTCGGACCAAGGAAGTGCCGCACGATCTCCTTTGCCACAGTGCAAGGATCCCCTCCAATCTCTCCCATCATAGGGAAAGAAGGCTGCCATACAGATGTGTAAGGTCAGTCCCGACTAAAAAAACAGTGGAAAAAACGAAAAGAAACTGACGGGGGAAAGGTTAGTTGGGACAAAATATGGAGAGAGCCTGGAGGGAAGGAAGGTTCGCACCGGTCTATTGCACACCAACGCCTGGGCATAGCACCTGTCGCATGCACATGCTCACCATGTCAGGGCGAACATAGAAACCGACGTCCAAACCGATATTGCAAATTATTTCATCCACCACTCAAGTTACTAAACCCGTATTCGGAAAAGAGACCCACCTTTGGCAGTGATCTGTGTGTTTTCGTGAAGTTAGCTCGGCAAAATCAGTGACTGGCAAAGAGGTGAAAGGCTCGAGCCATTCAGCTAGATACGTTGGTATTTGCAGCCCATCTAAAACTGGACTGAAAAACGGCGTGCTATTTTTGGGGAGTCCTTTAATTAGGTTCGCATAAGGCACGGCAGATCGATAGAAGTCATCTGCAAAGCACACACACGACCCACACTATAGCATCAGGTATCCACGCTTGAATATTGGTCGCCGCTGACTTGCGCGGAAATGTCGACCAGTTAATGGAGTGCATGAACTAATTCTCTTGAATCGCAACATTTCGACCGGGAAAAAGATATCACATAACGCACACGAACAAGACGCGACGTACTACACTGCGCCGCTTCGTAGACTCGCGCTGTAAAACATATACCTGCAGGCATACCCAGAAACGTAGGGTGCCAGATGATCGGCATGAAGCAAGTATTGAAGAAGTCGCCTTTCAAAAATTCAGGATCCAAACTGGAATTTGTTCGGATGACGATCGGATTATACTGGTATCGAGCCGCAGGCCATACGTCCCTAAAACCGGGCACGTTATATTCTCCTCCTGACCACGCGGAAAGACGACCTTCACGACCTAAATTTGAAGGTTTATAAAACTCGTCGAAGGATATGATGCGTTGCTGATCAAAGCATACTCTGTAAAACCTTTGACAATGTGGAATCTCAGGATCTTCCGGCGTTTTGGGGTCGTTTTCTACGGCCAACACCCGGGAACTGGGTACACAGCAGTGATCTTTTGGATCTGTGCCCCGATGATTTCTTTTCCTTGGTGCATGCCTTTGTCGATTGTTTTGGCTGTACTTGTTTAAACGAATTCGATATGAAAAAGTTTCTGAGAAAGACAAAAATAATAAAAATACGGTAAGCACGAACGTCCAAGTAGAGTATACGCTTGTCGTCATTGTATGCCGACGGTTCAAATAACTGGGCTCATTGCATACCCATGATACGCTATCCGAATCGAACGCTCCGCAAGCAAGAGCAAGAAGCACTTGAGCATTTCCACCGCCCGGCTGAAGAATGGGTTTCTTGTGATTTGTATCCAGATTCGGCACTAACAGCACTAGCCGACTGAAAAACTCCCACAAACATGCACGCAGAAACGTATCGGTATTATATCGTATCGTATCAACTTAGTGCTGTTGTTTCTGCGCGGATCAACTTGTTTTTGGAGACCTCTCTCGTGCCCGACCCTAAAAGTTTCCTGTTCCCCCCACCCAACCGCAACCCGAACGGCAAGGCTAGCTTGAACATGAAGCTTCAAGCGAGCAGGCCTGACCGTCCGCAGTCGAGTGGCCTGACGCTGACGATGACGATGAGGATGACGTGAGACATCCGTGAGACGACCAGACGTGACACGCTAGCGCTAGCGCTACTGTACAAGTATGTAGTATCGCTACGACACCGGAGTAGACGGCTACAATCACTAGGCCGGACCGAATATGTTTATCCGTCCATTTTTCAAAGTGCAAAAATCTCCAATCTGACGGATCACAAGAAACTTCCAGGTTGTTTTCCAGATGAAAACCGTGTGTTCCCTGGACATTTCTGAGAAAGCTTCTTGAACCGTCCAAATAGCAGGATTTCTTGGAAATGGACGGCCTAACAGTCACAGTTGACAGTAGCTAGCATACAACAGCGACATGGCGTGATGGCGATGGCGATGCGATGGCGATCGGATACCGGATTTGGCGATGGCGCGGCGCGGGCGTGCGGGTGCGGGTGGGCGGATGGTGGCGATGGTGATGGTGTCGGGCGGGGCGACGCGACGCGACGCGACGCGACGCGACGCGACGCCGACGGCTGGAATATTTTGTGTTGTCCTTCGGCTTCGCTTCGTGGTGCGTTGTTTACTTTTCTTTGCCGCTACCCGATCGGGTTAAAATTTGCTAAACTGCAGCAATTAACAGAGACAAGTTACATTCCCCCGGATATTCATTTGGGCCCACGGATATTACGTGCTTGACGAAACTCTGTATTGCCCAACCGATCACCGACAAAATTGTGCGCCAAACGCCCAGGAAGCCCAACGGAACGCGAAACAAAGAGCAGTCGTCGGGATCCGATCCGTCGATGTCCGTCGCGTAAGAAACATAGGCCCAAGACTGCTGTGAAGTGTTTTCACAGGCTTCTCCGATATAAGGTTGAAATCATAGCTACAAGGGTTAAAGCATGAACGCAATTTACAACGCGCAATCCTGTTGATATTTCAGAATCGATCCGCAGTCGCTGATAAGAGATCATGGTGAAAAAAAGTGAACCCAATACGCAAAACGCGGAGCGTTCTTCGATGGACGTACCAGAGAAACCAGGACGTAAGAGTTCAAAGAAGAATATTCGTGAGAAAGCCGACGAGCTGACAGTGAGGATCGAAAAATTCAAAAGGGGTCCCCAGGTACCAAGTTCTTGTTTGTCAAAGAGCACGTTTAAGCTCGGAGACTGTACTGTTGCCGAAAAGTTCTCGCTTTAGTTATATTGTGCCGTGAGGAGTTCCAGTTCTCAGGGCTTGCTTTTAATTTCGAGCCCCCGAGTTTTGCTTAGCATTTTGAGACACAGTACTGCAACTCCTCCCGTTTACCCAGGCACCCGTGAGGCACATAAAGGACAAAAAGCTAAGAGGACAGCTGCGCGCCTCAGAGTTGCTGGTCTCCGATGCTGTTCTGAGCGCTGCGAAAGTATGTTCCGCTGCAGCTGCACCATTTCCGCTCCCTTATCATCAAACTATGATTATTACGCGTGTGTGGTAATGCGAGCCACCGTCCGTTTTCATGTAATGTCGTTTGGCAATTAGCCATAATTTTACTGCAAGTCGCTAAACTTTCTTGTTGATGGTTTGGGAAGTTTCACTTAACGAGGCTTTCAAAAAGGTCCATCGACGCCCAACACGTGTGCGCAACTGACTGGTGCCCTGACTGGCAGGCTGAGCAATGGCTTCTCCCGGCCGAAGCTGGAACACTAGAGGCGGAGGGTATGGAACGCACCTATCGATTCCAGCAGGTATATTTGCAAGATCAGAGATTCCATGAAGCGTGTTAGGAAACCTAAAATGCGCCGATGTGGCGTTGTGCTAGTATTCTCTTGCTAGTGTCGCCTGTGGAAAGGAGGTGAGATTTACGCAAATTTACTGTAGCACTGAGACTACAATTTGCCGCGTGCTGACAACTTGCGCCCCCGCTTGAACGTCACAGGTGGAAATCCTTAAGGAAATCGAAACCGTGAGCGCGCAAAAGGCTTTTGACCTGAGTCTTCCCACCCTCGGGCCATACCACCTCAAATACACTCGCAGCGGTTCAATCCCTCCTCCCGACCCTTCTGTCAAGCTTTGCGTTCCTCGATCGAAAATTTTAGACCCTCATATTCGTCGTGTCAATATCCTTAGGCATCTCATAGACAATCCATCGAAGGTTGTTGACGCCTATGGATCCCACGTTTGCTCCACCCGCATTGAAATTTACTTTGGATCTAAGCGCGACGCATCCGAGGCTCTTGAGGACTCTGTCGTGACGAATTTGTCTGCGACTACAGTGCTCGAATTTCCGAGGTGGTTTGCCTGGATGAACATTCTCTTTCTGCTATGGGCCGGAACACTCGCAACAGCCCACTGCCAAACGTTAGCCTGTTTTCTTTATGCGACGGTTTTCCAAGATATCAGCGCGTTATATCGGACCCATTCTTTTTTAAAAACTTGTTGCTCGTCCGGAAGCTCCGAAAAACTGAAGTGATGAAGAACCGTGTGACCCGGACTGCGATACCAAGCAACTTGTCGGTGTCCGAAATTAGAGCAGCGCCGCTCAGACTGTATCAGCTACCCGACGACCACACCCCGGGTTAAATGGGTGAAATGACCAATTTTGCGCGCAGGGCGGCACGCGCTCCTCGGCGGTCGGCAGGGGCACCTCGCGATCATGGAGTGGGGACGCGCGCACTTGGTGACCGAACTGCAGGTATATCGGAAGCTGTGTTTCGTCAGCCCTGCCGACTGCATAACGGATAGTTGGGTCGGCTGCTGAGCTGCAGCGTTGCCTTGTCCTCAGATTCGCCGTCAATTCTTCACTTGCGAAGTGATCTCGCCACCAGTGTTAGCTTTCGCAAACGGCAAACTATTTGATTTCGTTCCTTCAGCAGTTGAATCCTTGTGTTTGTCTCGACTGCCGCAAACGGGTCAGTTAGGGTTGTCGGCAGCGCCTCTCGAGCCGGCCACAAGCTCTGCTCTTGCAGTGCGGTCTCCCACGGCCTGATCAGCTCGAGCAGGCAGAGAGGGCGCGCTGCCTGAGCAGCTCGAGCAGTTATGAGGAGGCAGGGAAGGTATTATCACTTGAAGGCTACTGGTGTAGAGCAGGGAGGACATTGCAGCAAGGTGTGCTGGAGGTGTTGAGGAGTTCGACGCTGCTGTCCTGCAGGTGAAGGAAACCACGCGCGACATCGCCTTCTTGCACAACGAGACGTTTTTTGCGGCAGCTCAGAAAAAGTGTGTGCTCCACAAACTTGTCCAATCTCCCTTCGCCTTATTCACTTTGCAGCTGATGCCAAGCGTTTTCAATCAGCCACGATCAACGAACGAAAGGTGATTGAATGCCATGGCGTGGAGCCACTATCAGCGAAGGAAACGCTTTAAACGCCTTTGCCGGAAGCCGCAATCAACGAATGGAACGCTTTCATTTACCACTAGCGAGCCATTGACATTGAACGGAACGGTTTCATTTGCCGTTGTGGGGAGCGATCATCAACTAACGAAACGCTTTCAATTGCCGTTGTGGAGAGCCACTATCAACGAACGAAACGCCTCTAAATGTAGCGACGTGGAGGCTTTATGAACAATTGTGACGCTTGTAAACGCACCTGCGGCAATCAGCACTCACTGAACGAAACGCTTTCAGTTGCCGTTGTGGGGAGCCGTCGTCATCGAACGGAACCCTTTCAACTGCCATGGCAGAGGGCCTTCATCAAAGAACGGAACGCATTTAGATGACATGGCAGGCAGCCATTACCAACGAACGAAACGCTTATTACTGCGCAAAGTAGAGTAGTAATCGCATAACTTTAGTATACTATCTGTGCCGTGAGCCAACTTCTCTGGCCCATCCTCTGCAAGGCATGGCTCCTTGGCATGGCAAATTTACAACCCACAGTCTGCTACTCCACCCGAAACACAACCTTGCTTATCTCCAACATAAGAAGGGCTGTGTATACCGAATCGCCCCGCAGGAAAGTCTGACAGATTCATGCAGTCTTTCTTGTGGCCGTTGGAATGACCGGCATCCATGGTCTGACTGGCAGGTCCCTTTAGGTGTACGCATGCAGATGTGTTGTGCAATTCGAGGTGCCGGATGTCAGTGTCACGGATCGAACCCGTCTCGACCTGTGCATGCTTTGTGTACTTGCTTTGAGTTGCAGAGAGAGTCTGACGGGACGGACACTCGCAGGCATGTCTACATCTATGACAAGCGCGGATTGGAGGTGCACTGCCTCAGGGATCACAACGAGGTTTGAGCCCTGTGGTTATATGTAATATCTCACACCGTCGCTCGCACATTCTTGCTGCCAGATACACGCCTGTGGGTTGCATGAAGCCGGCGGGCGCGCGCCTGTGGGGTTGCGTGAAGCCGGGCGCGCGCCTGTGGGGTTGCGTGAAGCCGGGCGCGCGCCTGTGGGGTTGCGTGAAGCCGGGCGCGCGCCTGTGGGGTTGCATGAAGCCGGCCGGGTGCGCTTGATCTTGTCTGGAACACTTCTCGTAGAAGTGTGAAGCTCGCCCGGGCGACTCTGGGTGGCAACACGTCCCCCTGAGGTAGCAGTGACGGTAGCGCAAAGCTGGTTGTGGCGACACGCTGCCAGGAGGCAATACCGATAAAGCAACAACTCTGTTTCCTCGATGTTCCCCCCTATAGTTTTCTACTTGTTTGAGGTTTATTTGCATAGGGTTGGATCTATGTGCTCCTTATTTGCCAGTGTGCAAAAGGTTTATGTTGGCTGATGGCGCCAGTGTCCGCTACCTATGATCCCCCATTTCTATGTGAAACTAAATGGGTTTAACGGGTCTGCTGAGTTGGTGTCTTTGATCTCGTCAACCTGCACAGTCTGACGGTGTGTGGCGCCGTGATGCAGGTGCACGCGATGCAGTTCCTGCCTTACCACTTCCTCCTCGCCACGATTGGTAAGCCGGGCGTGCTGGTGTACCAGGTGGGGCCCTGCGCACGCAGCGCATGCGCACCTGGCCCACCCTGCGCTCTGAGGCCGGCTCGAGTCAGGCGAACTCCTGGGATGGGCTTTCACCTTTTCAGCCCGCATCTGGAGATTGCTGTTCACACTGTTCGATCAGGATGCCTGCTTGAGCTACGCGAGGTGCTCGGAGGGGCCTCCTCACCTTTGGATGGGCATGCAGCTTGACTTAGGTGCAGGGCGCTGCTGCAGCTGCAGCTGGCCGGAGGTGTGGAGGCTTGGGGGTTGGGCACTGCGCGGGAATTAGGGTTTCGGGTGAGCGCGCAGGACACGAGCACGGGGCAGATGGTGGCGGAGCACAAGACCAAGCTCGGCCGCTGCGACGTGTTGCAGCAGAACCCGTGGAATGCGGTGCTGTGCGCCGGGCATCATAACGGCGTGGTGCGTCACGGCCTCAGCGCCCGTTGCCGGCCTCGTGCCGCACGTGCGGGCTTCCAAGAGAGCTCCTTGCTGCCGCACGGCCTGTGGGGGGTGCATCGACTGTCAGCTTGTACGACTGTGTACGTACAGCCCTAGGGGTGCATGGACTGTCACCTTGTTCGACTGTGTGCGTACAGCCCTGGGGGTGCATGGACTGTCATCTTGTACGACTGTGTGCGTACAGCCCTAGGGGGTGCATGGACTGTCAGCTTGTACGACTGTGTGCGTACAGCCCTAGGGGGGTGCATGGACTGTCATCTTGTACGACTGTGTGCGTACAGCCCTAGGGGGGGCATGCATGGACTGTCATCCGGCGGACATACCGCTTGGAGCCAGTCCGCCCTTCTCAGCGCCCCTAATGCAAAGAGCCAACGCTCCGGAGCGCCTCCCAAGAGCAGAGCCAAGCCCGCCCCCCGCGGCAGCAGGTGCAGGTGTGTGGCCAGACTTACGTGCCTGGGATATTTGAGTTTTTCTTGAGTCCCGCTGGTCGCCGGTGGAATCTTCACATGGCTGAGCAGCACAGAGCTTCCTCAGAAAGTCAGACCTAGCCGCATGTCAGCATCCAGCTAGATTGCTGCGCGCCAGGTGGACTTTGAAGTGCCGCGGCGTGCCTGCTGCGGGGCCCCGTCGTCAACGTGCGCCTCAGTAGTTGCGAGCGAGGCACAGCAAGTGGGGCGGAGGAGGCGTTCTTGCAGGTGACGATGTGGAGTCCCAACTCCAGCGGCCCGCTGGTGCAGATGCTGTGCCATCAAGGTCCGATCAAGGCCATCGCAGTGGACATGGAGGGCTACCACATGGTGACCGCCGGCCAGGACAAGCAGGTCAAGGTGTGGGACGTGCGCACGTACAAGCCGATCCACAACTATTTCTCGGCAGCGCCGGCAGTGAGTCTGGACATCAGCCAGCGGCGCCTCCTGGCCGTGGGGTACAGCGGCCATGTGCAGGTGCGCCGGTGGAATCGCTCTCCCTCTCTCGCCTGGGAGTGCGCAGCGTCACCTGTCATCTTTTCCCAGTGGGTGGGCGGTGTCATGCTGGCTAGTCATGCGAGCTGATAAGCACTGTAATCGCGGCTGGCTCGTAGAGTGAGCCTGCCGGCGGGGAGGTGCGCGTGCCGTCTTGATGCGGCTCCGCATGCCCGACGGGGGGCAAGTGTGGAAAGACGCTCTGAATCAGAAGGCCGCTGACATGGCGCTGACATGGCGGGGTGCAGGTGTGGAAAGACGCTCTGAATCAGAAGGCTACTGCGCCGTACATGAACCACCACCTGCCTCCGGGCGCAAAGGTGCGCACCAGCAGGTCCACCCTCCTCGGCAGGGTTGACGCAGGCAATGGCGCCGAGGCTGTGAGGAGAGGCGGAGGCCGAATGGTGCTGTGACGAGGCTGTGAGGAGAGGGAGGCGTGGAGGCCGGATGGTGCTGTGACGAGGCTGTGAGGAGAGGGAGGCGCGGAGGCCGGATGGTGCTATGACGAGGAGCTGTGAGGAGAGGCGGAGGCCGAATGGTGCTGTGACGAGGCTGTGAGGAGAGGGAGGCGTGGAGGCCGGATGGTGCTGTGACGAGGCTGTGAGGAGAGGGAGGCGCGGAGGCCGGATGGTGCTATGACGAGGAGGAGAGTGCTTTCAACTAGGGCAGGCCAAGCTGCAGGAGATGTTGAATCTCAGGGTGCGGTGTGCACCGTCGATGTGAACAGAAGAGGTCTCAGATTTTTTCATGCTTAATGAGTAACGGGAGATGGTGAAGGGGGCATCGAGGGCGCTGGTGTCTCACATGAGGTGCTGATCGTGCGGTGAGAGGATGTGGTGTGCGCCAGGTGGAGAATGTCACCTTCTGCCCCTATGACGACGTCCTGGGTGTGGGGCACTCCAAGGTTCACTCGCGCTGCCACCCCCGTTCTGCTTTGTGAAGTGGCTCACCTCCTCGCCCCCCTCCACCTGTTTCCAAATGCGGGGTCTTCTTCGCGGTGAGTGCAGCGGGCCAGTGGCTGAACCGCTGATCGCGGCAGCTCAACGCGATGCGGGCCGCACGGGTTGTGCGCCGCACGGGCTATGCGCCGCACGGGCTATGCGCCATGGGCTATGCGCCGCACGGGCTATGCGCTTGGCAAAGGAGTGGACTTCTCTGGGGCGCAGCAGCCGGGAAGCTGCAGAGGGGTTCGGATTGCGAAGGGGCCTTCCTCGCAAGCTCATTTCATGGCGCTGGTCATTCCTGACACTATTGGAAGGCCAGGGGAGGATGACGCGCTCACGCTCTTGAGCCGGCTCCTTCATGGTGCTGGTGCTAAGAGGCAGGTGGGCGAGGGTCTGGTGCAGGGCGTCACAAGCCTGATCATTCCGGGCGCGGGAGAACCGAACTTCGACTCCTTTGTGGCGAACCCTTACATGACGGTCAAGCAGAGGCGTGAGCAGGAAGTGCACCAGTTGCTGGATAAGCTGAACCCCAGCATGATCCAGCTCGACCCTGACAACGTCGGGCACGTGAGGGTGTGCACCCGGGCGTTGCCACACCCCTCACAGGGCGAACAAGTCAACCTACGCTTCAGATCTGATTGCGAAGCAGCTCGGCGCACGCAGCACGGGGGCATGTAACTGCGCTGGATCCGTCCCCTCGTAATTCTGCTCTGTGATCCCACGGTGGTGGCGCCTCGATTGTGAAGGTCGCCGCAGCACTTCCCCTCGCTTCGGCTTCCCGGAGGGCCGAACTTGGATCCCAGAGTGGGCGTCCAATTGGGCGCTGCAGGTCGTAGCTTTTGATGGGAGGTGTAGCTCATGGCCTGCAGGGGGAGGGGGTGACGCAGGTGGATCCCAAAGAGGTGCAAATTGAGAAGAGGCGCGCTGCGCAGGAGGCCCTTGCCGCGTCCAAGAAGACAGCACTTGTGCGTTGGCCTGCCTGCCGCATCTATTCCAAGCGCCGTGATTGGTTCATGAGGGGGCTGCATTCAGTGAGAGGGGGGTGGCTGGTTCATGAGGGGACTGCA
>LGRX02034730.1:0-39828 GCA_001247695.2 Cymbomonas tetramitiformis
TTCCGTATCGTGTCCGTGACTTCCTAGCACTGTACTGTACAGTAGTACAGTACAGTAGTACAGTACAGTAGTACAGTCATTGCTTCACTGTCTGGGTTTCCGAGAGCATAAAGCCTCGGCCAGACACTGTTTATGTGAATATCAGTTTGATGCTTAGCGAACTTAGCCGGACAGCGTATCTGTCTTCCTCGCAGGTTATGGGCCCACCACGCTTCCACTGCACCACGCTTCCACTGAGCCAGCGTATCTGTCTTCCTCGCACGGCATTTCAAAGCCACTCTCAAAATATTTGGTACTTTCACCATCAGTGTTGCCAAAGTCACGATAGTCCGCTCCACCTCGCGAAATTTCCACTGGGACGACCGCATCCCCCACTCTACGGTTCAGATCGCAGACATCCCATTTCCTCGTAACCCAAGCATCTAGCATCCCTGTTATAATCACGGGCCCTATCGACGAATTTTCCCTAAAGTCTTCTACACTTGGGCCACAGACTCGTGGGATATTTAAGGGCGATATCTTTGTCTCGGGCAAGCTGCGTGCACGGTGTTGCCTCTGGCCGGCTGCGAACACAGCGTCGCCTCGAGCCGGGTGCGGGCACGGCGTTGCCTCCAGCCGGCTGCGTGCACAGCGTCGCCTCGGGCCGCTTGCGAGCACGGCATTGCCTCGAGCCGGGTGTGCGCACGGCGTTGCCTCGGGCCGGCTACGAGCCCGGCGTTGTCTCTAACCGGCAGCGCGCACGGCGTTGCCTCGAGCCGGGTGAGCGCACGGCATTGCCTAGAGCCGGCTGCGAGCCCGGCATTGTCTCTAACCAGCTGTGCGCACGGCGTTGCCTCTGACCGGCAACGCACACGGCGTTGCCTCGAGCCGGGTGCGCGCACAGCGTTGCCTCTTGCCGGGTGAGCACACAGCGTTGCCTAGAGCCGGCTGTGAGCACGGCGTTGTCTCTGGCCGGCTGCGAGCACGGCGTTGCCTCTGGCCGGCTGCGAGCACGGTGTTGCCTCAAGCCGGGTGCGCGCACGACGTTGCCTTGAGCCGGGTGAGCGCACGGCGTTGCCTCGGGCCGGCTGCGAGCCCAGCGTTGTTTCTAACCGGCTGCGCGCACCGCGTTGCCACTGACCGGCAGCGCGCGAATATCCTATTACATAGTTACGCAGTTTGGTAGCACCGTGAAAGGAAACCGCTTACAAAGACTTAGAGGAAAGACTCTGGAAATCTTTCGTTATCGTTTGCCTGCGCCTGAGACCTTCGGGCGCAGGTTAAATCGCGATCGAACGGTAATTACAGTCATCTGTCGTTTCAAAACTTGACATTTCGACTGCACGACCAATCCTGCATCTTGGAGGGTGTCACAAGACAACCTGCAAACATTACCATTGGTCAGTCGTTGCTCTCCGGCACTCGCGTCCGGGTTGTCGAAGGCTAGGCTACAAAGAGTCACTCTACAAAGAGTCACTCTACAAAGTGTCACGATATAAAAGATATCTATGATTGATGACACACTTACAACTATAAATCTTATAGTTCAACTCTAAACAGTGGCTCTATATGTCATCATCTTTAATTTTGGGAAGATTTGATATCCCAATTAATTCGAGAAAATGCATACAACCAGGTAAACGTGTTTGTACAGGTGCCACTTGGCAATAGTGGATCGTCTCGCCGATCAGAATCGATTCCAAATGGTTGCAGCACACGTCTGCCGGTGACGGGATGGGTTCGTCCGAATGTCGTGTGACGCAGTGACGCAAGACGCCTTTACCGGAGGTCACAAAAATAATTGGAGAGCGTCTTCGGGGCATCGATGTCATGTCATGTACGGACAGCTGCCACGAACGTCGCAGGGGGTCCAGCCGCTGGAGGGACAGTAGCCGTCGGAGTCCCGGGAGTGGCTGCATGACGGGCAGCGGCTTGGTCGAAAATAGTCGCTAGGTTCCTCCTCCGCAGAGGAGCGCTCGAAGATGATCTGGTGGCTACCATGATGAAATGACAGTAGGGGTGGAGCAAGCGGGTGTGATCGGGAAGCGGTCGCGGTGGTGGCGGCCAAGAGGTGGTGGTCGTCGAGAGCGTAAACTTGCGGATAAGGACGAAAAACTCGATGAAGTCGTGTGGACTTAAAGGATCCCCGGGTACCGCAAACGGTGTGATATCGACCAGAAGTACGGCAAAATCCAGCCAACGTAAAATCAACTCGCAAAACGCCCAAGTGCACCGTCCGCGAAGCCGCTCAATCAACCAAGCTGCCTAGGCCATACCACTGAACCGCGTGTGCCTCCCTAGCGACCGCTCACTCCATCCCAAGCGTCGGCGTTTAGCCACTCATAGTAGAAGCAGTGTAAAAGCGATGGTGCGAACCAAAACCTGCTAGATATACAGGGCCGATGTATATCTACTTGTCGTTATACCCTAATCCAGGGTTTCGATATCAGAACGGTCGAATAGATAAGATAAAAGAGATAAACATATACCTGACTTTAAGTTCAGGGATTAGGTTTCGACCTACGAGTGACGGTCACCCAGACTACTCCAGGATGAAGCAGGTGACAGATTTTAGGTGTCACTGTGCCAAATTCAGCATAACCCGCGTAACCAGATGCAATACACGGATAGAGCATGAAAGCCTTCTGAGAATTCAGTGTTATATATGAACTCCGGTGTAGTGTTTGTCTTTGTTACATGATGGTTTACACACGGTATGGCACTTAGTGCCAGCTAAGTAAGGCGTATAATCATATGCATAGCTTATATTATGGTGTACGCACCATAACACCAATAATTGCCTAATGCCATGTGCAATAATTAGCCTAAAGCCATGTGCACCGCGTCAAGCTATGCCAACGTCAATTCCTTATTTTAAGATTGCCGAAAGCATGCCAGCCAGCGAGCCTTCCTTATTTCGGACCTCTTCCTTATTTTTTTGGTCCAACCCGCCAAATCACTAAAATCGTGACCCCCCCCCCTCCCCCCAAACGCTGGCTGATTCCTTATCGGTGAATTCCTTAATACTGAGTGTTTACTGTAAATGTCGGTAGAAGTGTCGGTAAATAAAATGTCGGTAAAAGAAAAATGTCGGAAATGCCGAAGGTGACCGGTGCGAAGGCAAGGCGGCCGTTGTCGGTAAAAATGCCGGTAAGAATGTCGGTAGAAGTGTCGGTAAAGAAAATGTCGGTAAAAGAAAAATGTCGGATACGGAACGATCGCCGGGCGCGAAGCGATCCCTTGTCAACGAATCAACGAGGTAACAAATAAGCGTGTAAGGGTCCCATACTAACCTAATGGAGAACCTGAAATATGTATGTAATATGTGTATAATAATAATAATAAAACATTTACGCTAGCAGAAGGGACAAAGTCCTGAGAGTGCGGTAACCCTGCAAAGCAGGCTAGTGAAAACACTAGGGGCTACTCCCTCTACTATAGCGCGCCCACAAAGGGGCTCAACCCACTTTTCAGCAGGGTGACATCTAGAGAAAAAGCAAGGTGCTAAGCAAAAAACTCTAGAAGGTGGAGAAGCAGCCATGGCCGGGTGAGTGGAGGGGTGGCTGAATCTGAGCGGTGGGGAGGGAAGTCGAAGAATTAAGGGGGTATTTGGAGACGTTGAGGAAGGGGTCGGGTGGGCGGGGAGAGGGGGGTGGTGGGGGGGGAGGGGGAGGGCCCCCCCTCCCCTAGGGGACGGGGAACCACCTTATATTGCAAGACTTTTGAAAATTACTGCAAAAGAGTTTGAAGAAAGTCGTTTGATTGCTGCACAGCTTCTGTTTCTGTCATGGTCTCACTGCTCGAGATGTCAACTGTATGCGGGTCAGTGTTTAAGGTGGTGGGGGTGTTTAACAGAAACAAGTCTCGCCTATTTCTGGTGTGTTGCCTACAGATTCTTGAAAGTTTTTTAAGGAGAGGTTTAATCTTGCCACGGGGAACACCTATCGTGTTGAGGACAGTACCGAAAAGAGGAGGGAGGTACCCCATGAGTGTAAGTGCTTTGGGCCATTTCACGGTGCTAATGAAGGGCTTAGAAGCTACGTTGGTGATTGTCGTGTCATGGTGACCGCCATAATAATGCTCAGCACCATTCTGATGATAGGGGGGGTCTTGAGTGGGCCATGGGCACAACGAAGAAGGGAGTACGTTGTCCCTTTCGTTCAGAACTTCATTCCAAATATCAGGGCTAACTCCAGTGTATTCTAGTCTCCTCTCCGTGACTCTGGACTTAGGGAGGACATTGAGGAACCATCTAGCAATCTTTTTCTGTGTAGTATTTATGTGTATATATATATATATATATATATCCAGGTTTGACTCCAAAAACATTCGGACACTCGCAGATACACACGAAGACCGCTAAGATGAGATAATAAAATAACTTAGGTGTTTTACGTTATCGAAGAGAACTGCAAGATGGTGACTGCTGACGTGGCACCTCAGGGCGAGGGGTGACAGAAGAGGATCCAATATCCCCCCAGTGTGGGGGTTGAAATTGGTGTCCCCATGACCTACCCTTCAAACCCACGGGTACCCCCCCGGAACTTAGCACTATCACAAATCACCTGTCCATGGTTACCCCATGGACAGGACCCCCGGCCATGCCCCCATGTGCTAAAACCGTATCATGTGATAATCTAATTTTAATTGGCCAAATATAAACAGCTCAACACTGGACGAGCCCTCATCTTCACGGACCTCAGCAGTCAGCACCTCACCCCTCGCTGCCACGTGCAAGGCAATACTCAAGTCTTTGGAAACAACAAGGGAGACACGTGGCGTGCTAAAACTAAAAGTAAGCTGGTGTATAAAAACGTCAGTATACAAAACACCTTTCTTCTCCCTGTCTTCTATCAAATCACAATTTAATTTATAACTAGTAATATGAAATCTCAAATATCATCAGATTGAAATATGATCCGATGAAGAGCTCTAAATCTATCGGTATCGCGACGACCCGACGAGTATCAAGTATGAGAAATTGAGAACGATCGATCCCCTTTCGCTTTGCTTTCGTATGATATTTATCCGAATCGTGGATGAATCCGTCGTGTGAAATATCATCAATAGTTCAATACCTGGTGTCCACTCGACACCTCTCGTCTGGTCACAGACGAGAGCCTAATATTCCATAACCGATACCGATACGAACAATTTGAAAGAGTGCTGTTGTTCATATTCAAGGGAATTAAGCACAAACGAACGAGGACTGCCAGCCAAAGATTTGCAGATTTTTGCCTTCGCCTACTGACTATATAATTTTCATCAATAGAATGAGTAATCTTCTCGCTGTGTCACGCGGTTCACTCCTCCCTAGTAGGGCACGGGTCGCACTAGGCAGTCTGAACCATGCTCGGAAGACACCAAATTCGTGTCAGTACACCTTCCGTTTTCGGCAGAGTGGCATCCTGTCTCTGAGGAGTGCTCGCCGACTAGATACTGCAATTGTCTCAGCCTCTTCTACTGGCACCGTCACGAGGTACGAGAGGAATGAAAGTCTTAGGTTTCAGATATCTTAAACCGTACTTAGACACCTGTTTTTTCCACGTTTATAAGCTCCATAATATACGAAAATACAGTCGCCGTTTAATAAACGACGAGGAGAATGGCCTGCTGACGTGATGAATTTCAAGTCCAGCTTTTGCACAGCCATTAACAGTATCACAAAAGCTTGCATGATCACAGTGAGTCATACTCAGTTCAAGAAATGAAACAGTGTGGCGTTGTTGCAGATCACGGCTGCCCTCTTTGGCGACTTCTACCAACACCTCACGAAGTCTCGGTGTTATTCCAAGGTATCGACCCCGTAATCGTGAGCCGAAGGCTTTTATAAAGGCATCTCCCTGTCTGTATGTAAACCTACGTGCGTGGCTTGCCAGGCTTCAAACTAAATGTCAATACTGAGTGTAAACATTGACATGGAGGTGTTTCTAGAACAAAGTCTTGCACACATGGCTGCACCGTCCATCCGCTGACTCGCCGGAGCGCTGCGCCTCTTGGAACGTCCCGCAAGTCAACCGGCTGGAGGAAGAAGCAAGTACGTGTTCTTTTGTGTGTGCTGAAGTCCGAAGCTCTTTTTGCGCAGGGGGCAAAATGTTGCTTGTCAAAGCTATTCAGGACAGTACGGAGAACCAGAAAATGAGTTTGCTATTGCGCTTCGTATAGTGAAAAAATACGTGTTTCAGCTTGCTTTTGCAGTCCTGGTTTCCCTTGCGGCACTCAGTAAACCTTTTGTGAGCATACCAGCTGGGCACACTGCTGCAGTTGACCTGTTCGGTACGAGCCTCGTAAATCCTGCTGATGTTGTGTCACACTTCGTCTATTTTGCTTGCACGTCAAGTGTACGTGCCAAAACTAATGTTCCTCCCTCACCTTAACTTCGGATACGTACAGGAGGCATACCTTCATCCCTTTGGAGGAACTTGTTTGATTTCGCCACTGTGAGAAGTTTGACACCATAGTTCGACGCTGCAGGATATGTTCAAAAGCGGACCATCCCACAAGGGGTTCACTTCAAGATCCCATTCGCAAGCGCGCACAACTTTTCCCTGAAGACGCAGCTCATCGATAGTTCTCAAGATGTGCCGACTTCCGAAGGGCTGATCGTGAAACTCGAAGGTGCCCTCGCGCATAAGCGTAACCTTCACTTCGCCCCTTTCGTTAGCCTCCTGACAGTGACCCCGTTTGCCTACCAATAAGTAGGATGGTCTCGAGTGAGAACCAACTAAGGGAGCTTGACGTGTTGTTGGCAATGGCAGTATCACTTCTGTTTCGAGTAAAGGAGGAGTTTGTGGGCAAGCTTTATCAAACAGTGGGAACCAACTACCGAGAAGTGAGACGCCCGATACCTTACACGCTTGCCGCACTCTCCCTACCCCTTGATTTCATAGGGAGTGGTGGATGAAAGCTGTGAATACTCCAAAGCCTCAAAACTTTGAAACGCAGAGCCTTATCATGCCGTGCGAAATCTGTTTCCAATCCGCCACGGTGCACCTCGGTCGCCTGAAGCTTTCAACCGTGGACAGATATGCTTGCCTTCCAGACCGCCTGCAGCACCCCGTGTTCAACCGTCGACAGATCTGCTCGCCTTCCGCTTCCGCAGTTGCGAAGGACCCTTGTGCTGATGTGGGACCACTCTGTACTGTCAGGTGCTTGTACTTCCCGAGGTGAAGTCCACCGTCCGTGCTTTGACTAGCCGTGTCTCCGCCAAAGCGCTATACTCAGCCGGACGAACGGACTTGTCAGATGGGGTACGACTCTGCCAAAATGCTATACTTGGACTCATGTGATGGGGTAGGTCTCCGGTATAGTCTTTGACGGTTTTGTAGGTGTTCCTTTTGTTAAGGGAGCTCACGAGCTTGATGCTTCTGAGTTATTTCTTTGTTACGAGAAAGCAGAGTGGGCACGAGGATGTGTGTCCGAGTTGGCTTTGCTGTAAGAGAGCGGAGTGGGCACGAGGATGTGTGTCCGAGTTGGCCTTACTGCGAGAGAGCGGAGTGGGCACGAGGGATGTGTGTGTCAGAGTTGGCTTTGCTGCGAGCGGAGTGGGCACGGATGTGTCAGTTGGCTTTGCTGTAGAGAGCGGAGTGGGCACGAGATGTGTGTCCGAGTTGGCTTTGATGCGGCGGCGGAGTGGGCACGGGATGTGTCCGAGTTGGCTTTACTGCGAGACGGAGTGGGCAAGAGCATGGTTTGTCCGAGTCGGCACGATGCGGCGAGCGGAGTGGGCACGAGGATGTGTGTCGAGTTGGCTTTATAGAGAGCGGAGTGGGCACGAGGATATGTGTCCCGAGTTGGCTTTGCTGCGACGACGGAGTGGGCACGAGGATAGTGGGCACGAGGATGTGTGTCCGAGTTGGCTTGGCTGCGAGCGAGCGGAGTGGGCGCGAGGATGTGTGTCCGAGTTGGCTTGGCTGCGAGCGAGCGGAGTGGGCGCGAGGATGTGTGTCCGAGTTGGCTTTGCTGCGAGCGAGCGGAGTGGGCCCGAGGATGTGTGTCCGAGTTGGCTTTGATGCGAGCGAGCGGAGTGGGCACGAGGATGTGTGTCCGAGTTGGCTTTACTGCGAGAGAGCGGAGTGGGCAAGAGCATGGTTGTCCGAGTTGGCTTTGCTGCGAGCGAGCGTAGTGGGCCCGAGGATGTGTGTCCGAGTTGGCTTTACTGCGAGCGAGCGGAGTGGGCACGAGGATGTGTGGCCGAGTTGGCTTTGCTGCGAGCGAGCGGAGTGGGCACGAGGATGTGTGTCCGAGTTGGCTTGGCTGCGAGCGAGCGGAGTGGGCGCGAGGATGTGTGTCCGAGTTGGCTTTGCTGCGAAGAGCGGAGGGGCACGAGCATGTCTGTCCGAGTTGGCCTGGCTGCGAGAGAGCGGAGTGGGCACGAGGATGTTTTGTCCGAGTTGGCTTTGTTGCGAGAGAGCGGAGTGGGCACGAGGATGTGTGTCTGAGTTGGCTTTACTGCGAGCGAGCGGAGTGGGCACGAGCATGCTTTGCCACTGATTTTTAATTAGACAGAGTTCCGCAATATGTGTGGCAAATCTTTTTGAGCCTGAACATTTTGTTGTTGTTGTTTGATTGAGTTGTATTCTGGATGCTGGGCCGGTACTTGCTGTGCACCGACGGACGGATGTGCGTGCCATCTTGCGTAGATTGTAAAGGAATTAAATGCAAAGCTAGAGCCGCGTGGCATCATTGTGGAGGAGGCCCTTTTGCGCCAAATAACTCTTCCGGTGAGTGATCTTTCGCATCTCCCCGCGCGCTTAGGCCACGCGCCTGGACGTGCAAGCAGGTGTGGGCGCACTTCTGAAAGAAGGAAATAGTCACCTAAGATAGATCCCGGTAAGAAACAGCTTGG
Source organism: Cymbomonas tetramitiformis (assembly GCA_001247695.2). Classification (NCBI taxonomy): domain Eukaryota; kingdom Viridiplantae; phylum Chlorophyta; class Pyramimonadophyceae; order Pyramimonadales; family Pyramimonadaceae; genus Cymbomonas; species Cymbomonas tetramitiformis. The sequence goes on from LGRX02034730.1 coordinate 8,828, forward strand.
TGGTAACACAATCAGGACCACCCCATGCTTGGTGAAGGAGACACAGTGACAGGCTTGTTCTTTCGAACTGTTGTTGATCATTTCCGCAGAGAGTTCGTGCGGAACGATCAATGGGGATGCGGATATGACTCGTTTCTTGCCGAGGAACAATGGGAAGTGCATATGACTTTGTTTGCTGCCACGGATCACACATGGGACTTCTTCAAAACTCTTTTCCATGCACTTTTGTATGATGCCGGATATGTACCAACCCGGTTTGATCACATCGGATGACCCCCTTTCTCACCCCCTTGGACACACTGAGTGAACCCCTTGGAGACCGTTTCTCATCACCTTGGAGACCCTTTCGTACGACACGCTTTCTCACCCTTGGACACCCCTTCTCTCACCCCCTTGGACACCCCTTCTCCTCGCATGATCCATTGCGATGTTTACAGAAGAGCTGAGCAGTGCGGCAATGTGGGTCAGGATCTGGTGACCCGTGCGATCGAAGCAAAGCTTCGTGCAGAGCAGGAAAGTCAGCAAATGGAATTCGTCATCATCAAGGGTAAGCCTTCGATATCTGCAGCTAGTTTTGCTCACTGCAGGACCTACAATTGCTCTCTGCCCCCCCTGGCCCTCCTCACGATTGGCTGACTCGTTCCCATTCTGTGTGGACGCAGAGAAACAAGAGGCAAACAGAAAGCGGATTGAGGCCCAGGGCATCTCTGACTTTCAGGCCATTGTCTCGGAGGTGAGCCCTTCCCCATTGCACGCTCGGCTCACTTCGACGCAGTCATGTGATGTCCGCAATGCATATGTCCTACTCTCGATAGCAGGATTGAGAGGCAAATCGGGTGGTTTGTGGCCTCATGCGGGCTGGTCCTATGTAAGGGGCACAGTGTTACAGGCAGATCCTTAGTTGGGATGACGTTAGGAGACGTGCCCTTGTTGGATCACTTAAACGGCCATCCGACGGGTCTCATTGCACCCATCCAAGCCTGCGGGGGAGGAGAGGTCAGCAAACAGTATTGGCAGCCCCTGAACAGAATGTGTTACAGGCCGTGTCGGAAAGTTGATGCCGTTTCTGAGCGCACCTTCCACTGTTACAGCCTCTGCTTGCACCCTCTGGGAGTGATTGTGGACTCGTGGACACAGGCGAATGCCAACGATGGAGATAGAAAGAGCAGACAGGAGCTCTGCACAGGCCGATAGATGCTGTTGGAATTCCAATGGTAGTGGAGAGACTGCTGAAGAGTAGGGATATGAGAAAGCCACGGGGGCACCTGCTTTGTTCAGGGAATCAACGCGCAGCTGTTGGAATGGAAGGGCATCGAGGCCACCGAGACCCTTGCCAAGTCTCCAAACGCAAAGGTATGGGTTGTTGAATAAGGGATGAACCAAGGCAGTCAACACTTTGCCCCCACCAGAGCCCTAAACATGGTGTAATCTGTTTATCACTTAGAAACGTGGCAGCGTGTACTTTGTTTGGAGGTGCATGAGCACCTATGTCTTAGAAATTCTGTTCCTTCGGAGGCCTGCCGGGCATGCCAATGTCTGATGGATAAGATTTGTCTTACGTGCGTTGGATTGCCTGTCGGCAGGTAGTGGTGATTGGGAACAGCCAAAATGGTTTACCGCTTATCCTGGGGGACGGATCAAATACGATGTCAGCACGACCAACTTCAAATTATAAAAAGTGATCGAAGCCTGGATCTAGCAGCCACCCAATCCATGTCAGAAGTTGATGAATAGAATAGAGATCGATTTTGGATTCTTTTCTTTCCATGATTTAGCGCTTCTCCTCTCATTGAAGAGCAGATATATTCTCTTGGATCCACATGCTCAAAATTCATCCGTTAAAGCCATTCCAACGACGACCCTTTCTGCCGGATAAGTTTACCCGTTCGTAGGAATGCTATAAAACAAAAGTATTCCAAACGACGCTGCTATTATATGATTGGGACGCAAGAAAAGGGGAATGCACACTATGCCACCTGAAACATCATAAGCAATAAAAGGTAAAATGGAAGGAACAAACTTCCAATTAGTACCTCAATATATATGCAAGGAACAAAATTCAAATTTCAACATGGGCAGAATGAAGTCGTTATAGCAAGAACACCCCATTTAGATATATTGGGCCCCGAAAAGAAACATTTCCGGAAGGATTTGACACCTAAATGTCGTCGAAATTCTCACCCATAATCTGCCCCCAAATTTCTCCAAAAGAATCGCGAACCCCTGGCAAGGGGCTACTCGTGATCAGTCGAATTATGGCATGCCGTATACCTATGGTACAGGCGCGTCCCACCTCAGGCGTCGCGCTTTAGCCAGCACTCATGGCGGCTAGATCACTAAATATAATTCCCCTAAACTAGGGGAATGGCGGTCCAACCATGTTAAGTATCCGAGATGATGCACAGAATACAACAGGGACCGGTCTTGGAAGACACACCTGTCTTCTCGATCGCCGTTCGTGGAAGGCGTTCGCACGGCTGTGTCATCGTATGTCAGTGGCAATCGCAATTCGATATGCTGAGCTCGCTTTCTCGGCAGCAGACGACGCTCATTACTGCTGGGGCTATTAACACTCTTCAAACTCTCTACTGTAAGATCTTCCATTATAATTCACAGCAGCATGATTATACAACATTTAGCAGAATTAGCCTTCCAGTAATCGTTATGTACAGTGGCATTAACACTTCTCATTTGAGTCGTAACGAGAACTTTCGGCAGCATTAACATGTCTCGTTTATTTTAACAGAACTTGCATCGACATTACGTTGTTTCACAATTTTCCTCGTATAATGTAGCACAGTATGAAATCATTACTGTGTTAACACATTATCAACACCCGTTTTCGCCGTTAACACTTATTAACTATTTGCATGTTTCTCGCGAAGTATTGACTCCAGGTGGTAACAATAGATCAACCTTCATGAAATTTACCCATGCCCACATTGGCATCGTGGAGTAAGCGTAGAAATCGAGCCACGTTCGTGTGCATTTGGGATCGCGGCACCGAACTTGCCATTGGGGGTATATTGAGGTGGATACCGCGGATATATCCGATCATAAGTACATGTCGTTCGACTTTGGCTAGTTAAACATGAATGTCTAGATGTGAAATCACATATGATCGGCCATATTTGAGACCATTCGATGTGTATTGTGGTGTTAACGAACTACGCTATGGTTAAGTCTCCGTAAGGCGTTCTTACGGTGGTTTACCCCACCTTAAGCTCAATAGACACTATCATACTTAGTATGGCACATACATTAGTATATTTCAGCCATAACCATTACCGTGGCACTGATACGACAGCCTTGACTAGAGTATATCCAATGCTGGATTACAAATGCATGCTTCGATACCGATTCTTCAGTAGATATACAACATCTTTCGTTGTGCCAGGTTATATTCATCAGAACTGAACTATCCCTTCGGACCATACTTTATGCATGCATCTGAGTTGAGATCCCACATTAATGTAGGCTACGATGGTCTCTCCTGGTACACTAATTTTCTTAAAAGCATCCTTGTCAGCATATGGATGCCCCATCCTGTTCTCATAAACCATGAGAAAAGTGGAGAATGTGCTGCGACTACCGAGCACCAAAGCAGAATTCTTCCATTTAGGTGACTCGGCCCGCACGCACTCGAAATTTCCACCGGCCACTTTCGGCCCCGTCACTCAAATTCAATCCGGCATGAATTCGGCCCGAAAGACCACATGAAATTTTTTATTTGGCCAGATGTCGGGCCACACAGACCTTCGTAGAACGGTCCTGAACCAGCCAATTCCAAAAAGCTATCCCTGCCAAGCACTAACAATATTGTAATAAATGATTTATTCCCTACCTTCACATAATGGCACACAATGTGTTAATGGCATAACTTGTATATTCTTAAAGAAGGGAGGAGAAGGCAGATATAGATATGAAATAAATTTTGTTGCCCTTTTACTCAGACACAATGAGATAACAACAGCTTTAAGTGCTGTGCGTTAATTCTTTTGGAATATCATTTCATTGATGTGGTGTCTGATTTGATTGAGTTCCCATTATTGGAATAGCATTGTAGTCGAAACAGTTCAATATGCCTTGACATATATAGTGCTGCTCATAAATTAAGGGACAACGAAGAGCGGGCGTGGTGTTGCCGAGACTGCCCGAACCTGTCGGTCGCGCATCCGCGCATGTCACCTCGGTTCCATAGAAGGTGTGGCAGCGCGCGAGGTGGTGCGTCTGCTCCCATAAGGCATGGTTGCACCGAGTTCAATAAGGTTAGATGCTCTTTGGGTAGGGATTCTTCAAGGGCTCAAGGTCTCAAGCAGCTCAAGTAGTCAAGTAGACTAGTGACACTATAGTGGTGTCACCTGCAACCCGACCGACCCAGTGACCAGTTCTCCTTTCGCCCACCTCATGGACCCTTCATTGATGAAGTGGGGCGCCCGAGGATCGCGCGAGAAGGTGACCCCCGAATTTTTCCAAAAGTGCCGTATTCTTAATTCGGAAAATTCGGATTTAATTTCAGCCAATATTCGTCGAAAATGGCAGAATGCTGTGGGGGTCCATATAGGGGCCATTCAGGGGGCAATCGATGCCTATCGACTGCCCACTAGGTAACCCCACATTTTCGAATCCAAATGTCACTTGGGAGCGACTTTCTGATTTTGAAAGAAAAATAATCGGCATTCGACCCCCTCAGCATAACCCCTTAAAAATGGGCATTTTTGCTTGCCGCGTGGTCAACGCGTCAGGAGTGGTACTGCATGACTCGACCCCCCCCTTGTAAAATTTGGCCTTGTAGTCGTCATTTGTATACTCCCTGCATATTCCGAATTGGTGGCAGTCGCACATAAGCAATATCCATGTGTGAAGGGGGTGCATTTTCGGAAAGCGTGTTCGAAATCGTCAAAAAGTGCCCCATAATTTATGAGCAGGACTATATGATAAAACTGCTGAAGAATCTCAGATTCAATCAGGAGATACCGATTCCGTACGATGCATTTAAGGAAAGCACATTCATTTTGCTGAGCTAGTATACCATACCTGCCGTATTCACGGGCAAAAATGAAATTGAAGCAGTCCGTGTATGTGTGTCGGACTGTCGGTGCATCTTCATGATTGTGGCGGCAACCTGGCATGTGTATGAAACGTGCACCGCTGATGGTTGTATGTTGCTGTGATGTCTAATGCCTGACCCAACAACAACAATTCCATCAAAGCATTCCACATAAATTCGAGTATATGCTCAGATGCCTTATCATCTGAAATTGACGAAGAAGTTTTCCACGAGCAGTGAAGTCCGTTGTGAGATTACCTCTCTGAAGCCACTAGATTCTGACTTTCCACCTGTTGATGTGTTGGCACAAGTGCCATGGACAAATTCATATTTCGACATTTATCAATCTCAGAATAACTGTCTGCGTATTGTTGCCATAAATATTGGTAGAACCAGGCACCATTCCAAATGTCTGAAAAGATTACATTCATGACAACTTCATCTCATATCAAGATTGTTTCGTTTGCCAACGTCAAAAAAAAAAAACCGTAGACCTTATGGTCAGCAGCTCAAACCTTATTCTGCACCTACTACCAACCGACTTGACGTGTCCATGGATTGGACCATAGATATATCTGTCACTACAGATGGATATGATTCCCTCCTAGTCGAGGCATATGTTCTCTTCTAATTCCATTGAGCTCATTTGGTTCCATTGACATGCGGGAAACCGAACACACTGCATCATTTACATGGCGAATATGTTCAGACTTCAAGGCTTATCGCTCGAAGCATCATCACTGACAGAGATTCTCGTTTCACTTCTCTGTTCTCTCCTTTGGAGGACCTTATGGAAATCTAAGGAAACGAGACTAAATATGACTTTGTCACATCACCTAATCACACCTAGTATAATTACATATATATGAGGAAATCCGTGCGCGTGTCAAGGGAAACATGCATAAAAGTTGTTCAGCAACTTAACAACTACTTGTTGTGGCACGCATCACCCAGCAGGCGACAAGGAGCACCACGTGCGTTGCACTCTTAGCACGCAGTAGTAGGCGCGTCCAATCACCCTGCACCCCCGAAAACCGATTGAGGCATTCAAAACACCCCTGCCACGTTCACAGGTGTAACACTTCCGTGGCTGCCAAGTTTACAGCATCCACGTGGGGGCATAGTAGATGCAATCGTTCCGTATGGTCCTCCATGCGACTTGTTGATTCTCCTGGGCGGCTGTGCGAACAAGCCCACATAAAAGCTTCGTTCCGGGAGAAAGGAGTGCCTGCGACATACAAGCCCAGAGCTTTCCCCAGGCCGCGCAGCATCCCACCAGACGTAGCTGCCGCCACATCGACGGCGGGGCTCACACATTGCAGTAGATCCAGACAGTAAACTCGATTTCGAGAAGTCATGTTGAGTGGCGTGCCACTTCGGTGCCCTCCAAACGTGCACGGGTGACCCGTGAAGCCCTTTATGCAGACTGGTGGGAGCGATGAGTGTGCTATCATGGTGGCCAGGGGACCTTGCAGCGTAGGAGTTTCAGTCTCCTAAGTCCAAAACACAGCGCATCTCCGTTTGCATTTAAAATCTTCAATGTTGTTGTCCTTTGATCCTCGACAAATTTTTCAAGAGGGGAGGAAGGTTGGAATGCACAGTTAAAAGCCGTTGTTACGACAGAGCCGAACTAGCTTGGGAGGCTTGATCTTTCGTAGATCCGGTAACGCAATAATCTCTCCGTAAAACGTATAACGGATCGAGACTCTCGGTATCTGAAAAACGTGTAAAACGGATTGAGAAAGTCTCACCTAGTAGTCTTGAGTGATAATTTCGCTCGACGAACGGAAGACTACATAAAGGTATGGAGTTTTAACCCCTAAACCGCTGCTGGAATTACTCGCAAAAAATAGTCGTTTCACAAATGCGACACGTTTATGGTCTATGATATCTCGGCAAGTATACGCGATTCCACATATGTTTAACAGTCGTGGAACGTCATTTTGAGCTATCGTATGCATGCATATATGATATATGCGCCGAAAAGAAAAAGAAAAAAATGTGACTCTTCCTATTGGAAGCGTAATATTCGAAGGTGCACAACTGTTACGCATGTCCCTAGTCACATACACTTTCAAGGCGGCTTCTGCGCCGATATATTGCTGATATACAAGCAAAAAAACACGCTATTCAGGAATCGAAAATTCGGAAAGCGAGTCCGCACAACCGCTTACTCGAGTACTAGTTCACCCCACTATCATAAAACAATCGCCCATGGTGTTGTTTTGAAATGTATAACTATGTTGGGGATCAAAAGCATCAATACATCGATATTAGGGCGAAATATGGTGAAGAAAACACCAAAAAAACAGTTTTAAAAACATCAGTTTTCCAATGTTTTCCATACTTAAGACCGTTTTGGGTGTTTTCCGGGAAAAACGAGTATTAGAAGATTATATATGGCCTACGCGAGTTGCACGCCAATCAAATACGACAACAGACATTAAACAGATGCATAAACGCCATTGGTTTACATGATTTGTGTTCCACGATTTTACGCACCTAAGGACTAGTTTTATCCAAAAGCGATCAAATGAAAATGACAACTCGCAGGATTTTTTGTATGTTATAAGTGAGATATATAGCTTTGATATATGTGCGGAGTAGGTTATCGACCCTTGGGGATGCATATGCACGCAGCCTTGTAAAGGTTGGACGGGCGATTCCGACAAGTTTCGTCGCCGCAAGTGACCGATTTGTGACTTTAAAAGCAAGTCGCTTGTTAGGAACCCGGCCGAAGTGTTCTGAGAAGACTCATCTTCGCTTCAAGCATGAATTGAACACCATGCGGGTATCACATGGCTTATTCGATCAGCCGATACTGTTGTTCACCCAATGCCCTCGGGTTTACAACCCAATTGTGGTAGCTGCTGGAACAGTCACACCGCTTGCTTTGTGACTCTTCCTATAGTAGTGGGTATGACTGTCACCCGAACCCGAACCCTAACGAACTGTTTATGCCCGTTATATCGGGTTAACTTATCAACTTTATTACATTCTGAGAAAACCTACCACTGAGTGAATATATCCCGAGCCCTAGGGGTATATCGAACAGGTTTGGCCCCACTCACTCTTTATTTAGACACTGCGAAGTTTGGCCATGTCTGGCTGAACAACGACGATTGCGATGGAGTGAGGGGCTCCTCTAGAGGCGCGGCGGAGCGGTATGGCCTAGTTACATGACTGGTTGATTGGATTTGCGGAGGGCTCGTGCACGTGACCACTTATTTTTCCTTACTACGCGTTGGTAGACGTTGGAATTTTGGTCGGATCCGACACCATGTTCCTTGGCCGCGTTATTTAATCCACATGCACGTTTGGAGATCTTTGCGCGCCGCAGCTTTCCACTGATTCCTCGACGACCTCATTTCGACTCTTGGCCGCCCCTCCTTTCGCGCCTCGCCCCTCTTACCCTCACTTCATGCTGGAATTGACACTACGACTAGTTCGTACAGTCTAGTGTAATTCCCAGTGTGTCATCTTCGGTGGTCAGCCTGTGACACTCAGCTCGGGTATATCTTGTGTTTTACCCAAGCTTAGTGATCCGTTCGTTCACCGTCCGAGCGTTTCCCCACAGCCGACGCTGTGTTTCCAGCAGGTTATGGTCCCTCTCACGTTCGCGTGAACTGAATTTTAGCGTAGAATTTTATTTTATTTCCGCCCTATCTTTCGGTTAAGCGTCTCCACGCCTTGTGGGACGCTTTACAGCAGATTCTACGTATTTTTTGGAGGCGGCTGCTTACGGCTTTGGGTGATTTCGACGGGGTGGTACTCTTCGGCTATTTTCGTTTGCGATCTCTATTTGGATTTGTATTCGTTTCTTTATTCGATTATGACTTCATCGCAGATTTTGGAGAGTGAAGAGCTCCTAGCTCTTTTGGAATCTATCGACACTAGTTTTGCGAGGGTCTCGACTCTCAAAAGATCTCAGCTCATCTCTTTATGCACTTCCATGCATTTAGCTATTTCGCATTTCCGTGAGGCGGCTCAGATTTCGGCAGTTTCGACCGAGTATTTTCCGATATTATTGAACATCTTGGTGGCTAGTGAGCCACACATCCGGGTTTTTTTGCCCTGCATAACTTACGTAGAGATTCGGCTTTGAGATGGGTTCCGCATATATGCGCATTATGCTTGCAGCACCCGCATAATTACGGGTGTATACACCTTGTGTAAAACTCCTGCATAAAAGGTACATACAGCAAATCTCCGGAATTTATGCACCCCCCGTATTTATGCGCATTATGGTTGCGACACCCGTAAGTATGCGGTATACTGCATATCTCGTAAGTATGCTGCATATTTGTGGATCCATAAGTATGCAGCATACTACATATCGTGTAAGTATGCTGTATATTTGTGGATCCGGAATAGTTGCAGGTAGTATGCATCGCGCATATATATGTAATATATTTGCATTATATATGTATCACATGACGCGCTGCTGTGTGCTTTCGATATGCGAACGTAAGTACAGTACCACTCAGCAGTAGATGTATTTCACGGCGCTGCCTCGATGTGCTAGTCCACAGCAAGCGTGCATGCGCTACTTCGCAGCACTCCGAGTTATGAACGAGATACGCTGCGTGCGTGGCCCTAAACTTAACGAATGCGCGTGTACAAGCATCGGACTCTACAGCAAGACAAACGAAGTGCGCCGATAAGATACTGAAAGCATTGCGCAAACAGAATTAAAAGTTTACAAAAATACTAGTTTACGCCTGCATCTATCAACTGTAGCAGAGGTCAACGTTTTTCAAAGCAGGGTCTAGGCTAATTCATCTAATGAAACAAACATGGCATTTCGCGTCCCACTCCTTTCCACATTGATATGATAACAGCCATACCTGAAACACACACAAGCAAACGTTCGGTCAGTGAAAGACTTTCCAACCAGAGAAATATGACAGTCTGTGCAGTGGGAATATTTCCCCCTCACCACAGATCCGTGAAGCATTTCTCAACCCAAAATAAGTTCCCAAAAATCACGTTACGTGATTTCGCACAGGGACGTTCGTTGTTTCAACCAATGGTCACATACAGAGTGGGGGCCACAATATATTTTGTCTCAATTACACTTGCGAAGACAAGTTTTAGCAACCGCTCCCACTGCTGTGATGGTTTGTAGTGGATTTTGGAAATCGCCAGGAGGCAAAAGGGGGTGCCTAAATTGTAAAAAAATACCTTGCGAGGTTTGGACCGTTCGCCGTTAGCAGACTCCAGCGAACCCAACCTGTGAATACACGGCGTGTGTGATCAGTAGTTAAAACGAACGTTTGAAATAACAGCACGGAAACAAAAAGAAGACTGATGGGTGAGAAGACCCGCTGCTGTGCATGCAAGTGGTTCAGCCGCCAGTCTTCTTTAATGCATACCTCGGAGTTCGTGAAATTTAATAGTTCCTACTGCTTCGTTCTCGAATTCGGGTGCGCGAGTCAACTCACGTCATCATCGGTCCCGAAAGAATGTCCGTGTCCCGTCACATGGGCATCGCATCGCTCGAGGCGTCGATCGTCACGTCGCGTCGTGCTCGCGATGTGTTCAGTATCGAGTACAGTATGGAGTATGATACTCATACTGATACTAAGTAAGTCCGTATCAATATCGAATATGAGTACTGCAGTATCTTGTATCTGTAAATATGGGTGTAAATGGGGGTGGGGGGGGAGTTAAGTATGAAAATGTTCGGGAAGGGCGGGGGGGGGGAGGGGTTACCCCCCTTGATTTCACCGTGTTATTAAGGAAATTATGTGCTAGTTGGGGGGGTCTATCGCGGTACCGTCATGGGCCCTCCATTAGTATCGCGCCCCCCATAATCTTATTAGGAGGTCTCGAGAAGAAAATAATTTTCAGTTTCGCGGATGAAACGTGACCGGATTCATGTGTTCGATATGCCAATATGTTCGCATGGATAAGCTTGTGTGTTGGGTGCAATTTCACCCCCAAAGGCTGAGTACATCAAAAGTTAGTCCCATAACAATAACCCTATCGGTATGGCGGGCGGGCGCCGCTAGAAAATAATTTTCAATTTCGGATGAAACGTGACCGGATTCATGTGTTCGATATGCCAATATGTTCGTATGGATAAGCTTGTGTGTTGGGTGCAATTTCATGATCGGGATGCTGCGTTCGATATGTCAAAATATTCCCATGTATCATCGCGCTCATATAGTCGTGCGCGCATTTGTAGCCCCATCGACTGAGCATGTCGACTTTTACGAACAAATTAATAACCCGCTATGATGAAATTAATTTCAGTTTCAAGTCCAAAATGATCGGGATGTTGCGTTCGATATGTCAAAATGTTCTTATATATCACCTCATATAGTGCGCGCATTTGCAGCCCCATCGATAGAGCATGTCGACTCGTTACGAACAAATAAATAACCCTATGCGGCTTTGGCGACAAGTGAAAAATTAATTTCAGTTTCAAGTCCAAAATGATCGGAATGCCGCGTTCGATATGTCAAGATGTTCTAATATGTCACTTCATATAGTGCGCGCATTTACAGCCCCATCGACTGAACATGTCGATTTTTACGAACAAACTAATAACCCTATGATTTGGCGACAAGTGAGAAATTAATTTCAATATTGATATATATATAACATACAACTATGATATATATATGTGCCTAAACACAATTCGATGTCGAGGAAAACGATAGTCCGATCCATTTTCCATGATTCGCACGCGTTCGGATGCTATTTCGGCAGAAATCCTATGGGGTGTCGCCGCGAGAAGTGCATGACCCATCTATACATTACTTCCACTATGCCCATTGGTATCTTCCCTAGCGGGGTATGATTCCGCTTGTGTTCCTAACCATTATTTATGCACGTGTTTTCTTTTCACAACGCGGGCTTTGATTCCGCTTCTTTGTATTATCTAAGTAGCACAGATATTGCTCAGGATGGCATATGCACACAAGGGTTTGGCGCGAACAAGCATAACTGAAAAACTTTGCACCCTCTGCCTGGTGCGTGGCTGAAAGGGCCCTCCATATGCTCTGCACTAGGGTCATGGGGGTTTATGCGAATATGCTATGCACTTTTCTTCCGAGGGGCTTCAAACTTAAGCTCAACTGGAATTTTAACTTATGCTCGATTAGAAACTTATGCGTGGTCATGCAAGCCATATGTGCTTATTAGAAACTTAAATGCCGGCGGACACTTACCTTCCACTTCATGTCCTTCGCTGCAAGCTCATCTTTACCTCGACACCTTACACAGGAAGCACACATACATTCCCTTAGACCCTTCTAGGATAAATTGCAAGCATTACTACCTTAAGAAATACAATCTAGTCGTCATGCTTAGATAGAAAAAATAGAGTCCTATGCGCTGGGCGCTCCTTCTAGTTCCTCGAGAGAGCTCCACCCTTAATCTTCAAGGGGGCGCTCGATCTGCAGGCTAAAAGTGCTCCTTAAAGGCTACCCAAAAAGAAACGAAAACTGCTAGGCGCGCCTTCTAATTCCTCGAGAGAGCTCCACACTTTTGCAAGTGGGCGCGTCGATCTGCAGGAACGAAGTGCTCCTTGAAAGCAGCACCCTAACAAATGGTGAAAACTTCGATCTGCACGCTTTGCAGGGCTCCAAGGCAAAAGGCTACCCAAAAAGAAACGAAAACTGCTGGGCGCGCCACCTCATTCCTCGAGAGAGCTCCACTCTTTTGCAAGAGGGCGCGTCGATCTGCAGGAATGAGAGTGCTCCTTGAAAGCAGCACCCTAACACCTGATGAAAATATGGCTAATATGGAAAATATGGCTATGCTAGTCTTGCACGATGCACATAAAGGGTGGAGAAAACGCACCTTGAGCGTGTGGCATCTCAGATTCGAACTGAGATCTCCAGACCTTTAGGTCTGGCGCTCTGTGAGCTGTGAGCTCTTGAGCTAATGCCACTCGTCACATATTCGGTTGGGGGCGTAACCCGATAGAGTTTACGCTTAAATTGAACCAAGGGGGAACAATTTTATTGGCGTGTGCGTATGCCTTGCTACCTTTTACAGGATTTTCAAAATCGGGCGCTTTTAGGCCCTAAAAGCGCCCAGGGGCAGTGCTTGGACAAAATTGAAAGTCCTACCATCTCTTGCCCCGCAACCTTAAATTTTCTTGACCTCGCAATATCAATCGTAATTTTCTCTTACTTTGGGCGCAAAAAGACATCGAAGCTTACCGTTGGGCGAATTGAAAACGCTATTTCACTCTAGAGTTCACTCGTCGCGCACACTCTCCAAACCTAGAAATTTACTTCATTTGTTTTCCAAGCGACTAAATTCATTTGTTTTCCAAGCAACCCCTAAACGCAACGGACGTAATTCTGAATATGCTGGGTACGTAACTCTGCAGTAGACGGAGAGTTTGACTGTGGGCAAACGTGCGGTATCGGGTATGTTCAAAACACAAAAGTGTCACTGCATGGGATTTTAAATGTTTCTGGATGTAATAAGTGCATAACCCCTCTCTCGTAAAAATGCCGCATGAAACCTCCACGCGTCCAACTTTCATCGGTTTCATCTTCCATCGAATTCTGGCATCGAGGATGACTTGTGTTTGTCTCTCGTCAGTGTCATGTCACATCATTCTCCGATGGAATACGGCTCCGTGTCGCGACCCCGCATCATGTGACACCTGTATTCATCGTGACTAGCATACGCTTGCAAGAGTTCGTCCGCGGAGTCCAAATCCCATCAAGTCTTCATGCTTTGTATGATACGAGTATAAATTCCTCAGATTTCATGTTTGGTAGATTTCCCAGCGTGTCATGCATGTGCCGTATGTTGATATCGAAATCCATAACCTGCGAGTATTCAGTACGACGTCGTGAACAGTGAATATGTGACGTCCAACGTGCAGCACCATTTTCCGAATTATACACGATGTCCGCCGATTGGAAATCACTCCCGTTTTTAATAATTCTACCGTAAATGTGACACCTCCTGCCGGTCCGCGTATCCATGCGTCTTCCGTCATCCGTTTGGATATATCACGGATAACGTTAACGTGGTGCATGACACGGTCGCTGTATTGTGGTTCAAAAAAGACGGCCTGCATTAATTATACGACTGATGGCGAATCTTGTCATCTGATTCAGAAAATACGCGCTGTACCATTTATATTCTATTTACACGCCCTTTTGGTCTGCGTCCAATATGCTGCAGTGGACCGACTTATGTAATTATATGGAATTTATTCGCATCAAAAAAACCCGGATGCAAGTTGGTGGTGTCTCGGCCGAGACCGTTGGTTCTGGAATTTCGAACGGAAAGTTTTGCGAAGTAGGAGTGGGCGATGCGCCGGCGATTTTGGCGCTACAATCAGTTTCAACTCAGATTTCCACCACTAGACCCTTGCCTAGTGCCACTAGGGCAAGCGAGATGGTGCCACAGGCCCCTCCTGTGGTAACCGAAGTGCATTACGTTCATGCGCCTCCAGTTTTGCCTGCCTATATGGGCTCTGGGCCGGATCGCAGTTATGAGGAGTATTTACTTAGTGAAGAAGAGGATGAATCGGAGTACCCACTTGGGTATTTCGACGATTCCGATGGCAGTTGTGAGGAAGAGGAGGAGCACAATGGCCACTTGGCCGCTCCGCATTTTTCGACCGAACGATTGGAACAGGAACTCGAGCTGGACACAGGTTTTCAGCAGAATTCTTATGGCGGAAGTTTCGAGGCCCCACTTGGGGAAGAGTTTTTACCGCACAACGAGTTTAATGTTGGCGCAGTTTCTTTTGAGAATGAGTCTACTATGAACGACGAGAGTGAGTACACCGCAGAAGAATGGGCTGCCTGCGAGGCAGGAGCCCACGATTCCGATGGAACTGGTGGTGCAGAATTTTATGATGAAGATTCTTATTATGAGGAAGATGCTGGTTACGATTCTGGTGGTGCTTACTATTAATTTTCTCTTAACAGACAGGCGGTGTTCCCTGTTGCATTTCTCCACCACTTGCTGTAGTTTTGGGCTGAGAATGTTGCAATATTTCTCACCACTAGCGGGCAGCTTTACAAGCTAAGACGAACGTTTTATGGCAGCAGACCTATTCAGTTCGCAGGAATCATGCTAAACCGACAGGCAGACTTATTTTTTTACATTCTCCATCACAAGCAGACAGGCGAGATCTGTGGGTTCACCCACCAGTAGCTGGCAGAGCATTAATCTTAGCAGACCAAATGGTCCTAGCAATTTCTTAGGCATAGCAAGTATTTATTGTGCTAGCCTGACTTTCATCATGCCACCTGTGACTTTGACTAGCTTCCTAGAGTTAACATTCCTGACATTTACCTGTAAACTCTAGTAGCTAGGGTGGTGAGTGTCTCTACAGTCTTTTACACCATGGTTGCGACTAGATTGACATCGAGTATGGCGTCTCGCCGCCGCTCCCTAGCTACTATTTTCGACTCCGCTGCTGCCCGTAATTCCGTCACGCCGGCTACGCCGGCACCTGCTGGTGTTCCGGCTGCGAACTCCGCCCATGCAGTCTTCTTGGCGGGTGTTCGCTCACTGACCCGTGAGCGCTTCGACGAGAGCGTAGCGAAGCACGTGATCCTGAAGTGTTTCCGTGAGAAACATGACCGTTTCACAGGCACGGAATCCAACGCGCAGGTGCTTCTCTCCAAGTTGGTGCCTGCTCTCCAGGAGGCATTCGAGGCGCAGGATGCTTCGTTTGCGCCGATATTCGACTTGGAGGACTCCACGTTGGCCGTCCGTCCCGAGGCCAACAAACTTCTTTTTTCAACGCTCGAGCTCATCGTATGTCCCGCCTCTCCAGCGGGTGACTGGCTCGAGGCCTCTGCGACATTGCACCCGCTGGACGGCAAGCGAGCCCTTCTGGAGCTCGCACGGCGACTGTTGGACTCCGGTGCGCCCTTTCAGGGGACGTCGGACCTCCTTGGCGTCCGCTTTAAGGCCCAAACCGACCCGTCCGAGTCCATCACGGATTTCAACGCGGCCTTACGGTCCGCCAAGAGGCGCAACACTCTCGACGATGACGAGCAAGGAAGATATCTTACACCGATTGGCCGGCCCCGGGCCGAACTGAGTCGCCAAAATGAGGCCCGGGCCGAAGAGGGACCGAAAGAGAAATTGCTTTGGGGCCGAACCAATTTGGCGCAAATTTCTAAAAATTTGATGAAAATTTTTGCGATTTTTGCATTTTCCCATACTTAAGATTAAAATTTTCGCGCCTGCGGCGGGCATTTTGTAGTTCGGACCGGGCGGGCCGAAGACGGGCCGAAAGAAATTTTGATTTGGGGCCGTACCAGCTCAACGGAAGATATCTTCCCTGATGACGAGGTGAAGGAGCTGTTCCTCGCGGCGCTGGACCCTGGATTCTACGCGCCGGTGGTGTCGCGACTCTTCACGCACCAGCAGCGGGTGGCCGTGGATCTCCTCACCATTCAGCAGTGGGTCCTCGAGTGCTATGCCCGGCACGTCGCAGCCGGTACGCACACTGCCTCGTTCACCCTGTCCGCAGCGGTTGTGGCCACTGACGGCGACACCTCGCAGCTGTCCGACCTCACGGCCATTATCCTCGACGTGAAGCGGCAGCTGAAGGTCCTCACGGACAAGGTCAACGGGCGGGGTTTTACCCCACGAGCGGACAAGAACAAAATCGGTAACGGGGGAGGCGGCTCCGGTGTTCGTTTTGCAGCAGGTGACCTCCCGACGGGGGGAACGAAACTGGCCGCAGTCGCAAGTGAGGAAGCGCGTTGCTTTTCACAAGGGCAGCGGTGACTTCGTCCCGTTCTGCCAGAATTCGACGTGCAAGAGGGACGAGATGCGTCACTGGCACCGCGACTGCCCGAACGGCGGCAAGCACGGCGCTGGGGGAAGCTTCCACAGCTTCTCCTTCGGTGACATCGAGAACGACTTACTGGCGGAGCAGTTTCAGGCGGCCATGGACGAGCACGACGGCGAGCGGTTCGATGCGCTCTGCCTTCTAGCGGGAGGTAAGCCGGAGATGCTCGACGGCGTTTCGGCGTGTGCCTTCGGGCTCGAGCCGGAGCGGGGGGGCGGTGCGTTGCAGGACTTCCTACCCTACTGCCAGCCTGCCACCCACATGGGGGGGCTTCACAGTGGGTGGTGTGGCAGGAGGCATCTCGGCTGCCGCTTGCACGCATGTCCGCGAGGACGCACCGCCCGGGCGCCACCGCCGGCGGCAATCGAGCATGTTTACCTGGACGAGTCGGAGGCGTCCGACGCCGGCGACATGATGCCGGTGGACCCCATGCACGCGCACGAGCCGGACCTCTGCTTTGCGGACCGGATCGCGAAGATGGGGGGACTCTCGATCACGGCTGAGGGCAAGGACTTGGCGATGCGGTACATGCACGCCGAGTCGGAGACCGACTCTCGCGACGGCGACGTGGACGGCTCTGCGGCTGGGTGTGACCCTATTGACGGTGAGGATGCGGTCCCGCGCCCTCCATCGTCTCGTCAGGGATGCGGTGCACCGCCTTGGGGGTTTGCCCGCTCTTCGGCAATTACGGTAATGCTTTGTGCAATCTTCTGTGTGTGCGCCACCGCGACGCCACTCACAACTGCCGCTCCTGGCGGGGCGTGTGCACCGGACCACACCGGCCTGCAGGTCGGTGGTGCTGCTGAGGCATCCACCAGCGAGCCTGCGTTAGCTTCTGCGACACCGGCTGCTCGGTTCCGCCGCGCCGGCACGGCCGGCACCGTGCTCGACAAGGCCTACTCAATTCAGCGATCGGGCCTTACATCCCGGTATACCCGCCCCCTCCACCGCTGTATTGGGGTGCCCCACCGTCGCCGAACTATTCACCGGGCCCGACTACAGACGAGGAGGAGGGGGAGAATCCCTCGCACGACGATCGAGACTTTTCGGATTTCTTCTGGAGCTCTGCGAATGATTCAAACACGGCATCGACAACTTCAATTCAAGGCACCGTGATTGTACTGCGGGCTGGCACAGCAGTGCCACCGCCAACTAGTGGCTAGCAAGTTCATCATGCCGCTCCTGCACAGTGTAATTGTCACTTTGACAGTAGCTGTATGTGCAGAGGGGTCCGATCACGGGCCGGATTTCAGATTTGCAACTCTTGACTGGGAACAACCCTGCCAGAAAGGACAGGCCTTCCCTTAGAACTCAATTTCCACCGCTCTAGATGGTGTTTGTTCGCAGGTTTCACCTTCGGCTAGTCAGTCACCACACTAGCTGGTGTGCTGGAACAGTCACACCGCTTGCTTTGTGACTCTTCCTATAGTAGTGTGTATGACTGTCACCCGAACCCGAACCCTAACTGTTTATGCCCGTTATATCGGGTTAACTTATCAACTTTATTACATTCTGAGAAAACCTACCACTGAGTGAATATATCCCGAGTCCTAGGGGTATATCCAACAGTAGCGCCTGAGAGGCGCGGGGGCATTGGCGTATATATGAGAGAGCGTTGAGCTCTAGCAGCACTTCTGTAGAAGAGTCTGCACTCATACCCACATATACTCTGCGCGTGCTGTTAACGTTCAATAATAGCCGTGCCATATATCATATATCATATCGCTTGCATAGCGAGCCTTAAGACGTATCCAAGATAAAGCGGTAGCAAATAAGAAGTATTCAATCGCTATCGCCATCACAACCATGCACATCCACTACTTCAAGAATGTAGGCATCATCAACTTCATCATCCGAGCTCGTGCGGATCTCATCCGGTCGGGATCTATGGTTCGCCGTAGGAAGCCAACTAGGTTGTGGTATACGTAATACGCGTATAATCTCGGACCCCTGAAACACGTATAATACGCGTATAATACGCGACGTGTGCTTTCAGCGTTGTTTTACGTGTCAACACGTAAAATGGCCATTTTACGTGAAATCCGTGAATCCGACGATCGGCGGATGGCGTCAGACGAATCGCGGACTCACGGCCTGGAATTGAGGTATGACATTTTTTGTGCTCAACAACTTTAGTATTGTGGATTGGCTTATTTGCTTAGTGTTCGTGAAAACAAGATTTGTGATAAGCATCACGTCCCAATTGCCTTGCGTCCCCTTGCCCTTGCTGGCAACGACATGCAAGGTAAAACAAACCTCAATTGTGATGCCTAAGCAAAACCTGTTGCGTGTTGCAGTCTGAAAACCGGTTTAATTGTCTTGAAACCTGTTATCATATAGGATTTACAGCTCTGAAATTACTTACACATTAGGTTGCATAAGCTGAAAATCGACTTACGAATAAGCTGAAAATCTGCTTATGCATAAGCTGAAAATTAGCCTACGAATAAGCTGAAAATCTGCTTCTGCATAAGCTGAAAATCAAACTATGAATAAGCTGAAAATCAGCTTATGCATAAGCTGAAAATTAGCCTACGAATAAGCTGAAAATCAAACTATGAATAAGCTGAAAATCAGCTTATGCATAAGCTGAAAATTAACCTACGAATAAGCTGAAAATCACTCCATTGAGCACACGATTTTCCCTATGAGTCTATACGTAATACGCGTATAATCTCGGACCCCTGAAACACGTATAATACGCGTATAATACGCTTGGGGGGGTAGCGTATACCACAACATAGGAAGCCAAGCGGGAACGAAAAACGCTTCTTCGACGACCTGCGTGAAAACGCTGAGTATTATGTTCTCTCTCGTGGGTTTCGGTGCTTAAAAACACAGTGAGTGAAACAAACACAGCTACACAGGTACCAGGAACATGTGCGCAGCATATGCTCAAGCAAGCACGTGCAGTGCAACAGTATGCTGGAGTTGCCATTCAGTCCGAGCTCAGTCATCAGAGTTGTCATCACCGACCCGTCGTGACCGCAGTCATCACCGACGCGACCTGACCGCTGTCATCACCGATACGGCTCGACACCTCTGACTACTTCACTGACCCGATTGTCATCTCCTCTGATCGAGTTCGGTTGTCACATGAGACAGAGCACACTAGCTCATTTCGCATCACACTCAGCATACTAGAACTATATATATTATATCTTCTGTATGTTGAGAGAGATTCTGAGTGCGAAACCCTGAGCGTTGCAGTGCTTCCTGTTTGACCTGTCTGTTTACTGACTGGGTCTTCTCGCAGGTTTGGCCCCACCACCGGCCTAAGGCTAGGAGCCGATTATGGTCGGCTAAACGCTTAGGGAAGCGCCAAGGGGGCGCGCCATCTAGGGATCATGGAAGTAAAGTAGGCAAGTAGTGGTGAGTGAGAGGAATCGTAAGTTCCGTTTCAGCGTTTAAATTAGTTAGGAAAATCCTGGGACGGCCTGATCAACCGTAGGGACCCTGACAATCTCGCGCGAGTACCCTTAAAAATCGCGGGACTGAACGACGAGCTCCTCCACGCCATCGCCACTGACTGCTAACTGTGTTGTTTTTGCATCACAGGCTTTCTTCCCCTTCCCTTTTTGGCACCCTCTTGGTGCTCCTGTTGTGAAATTTGATTGCTTGCTTGCTTATTATCCTGTTAGGGATTGCTAGTGTTGCCTTGCTTGTAGTTCTTTCTTTTTGATTATCTAGATGTCATCTACTCCGTACGCCACACCGCCGGTTCGCTGCCGAGACGCTTGCTGACGCACCCCCCGGGGGCGAGAAAACGTCAACTTAAATTCGGTGCTTTGAATGGCACACCGACGCCAGCGAATGCTTCGGACACGTCAGAATTGTCAGTTTGCAACAACCTAGCATGGGAATTGTTGCGCAAGCCCGCGGAGTTCGATGCATTACTCAGCGTCATCAAAGGGAAATGCGTCGAGCCTGGAGAGTCTGCAAAGACCTGGAAATTCACTAGCAACGAGAAGAATGCTCGTTTGCTTTTGGACATCCTGGTTGAGCAACTCGATTCCAGGCTCAGACTCGTTCACCCTAAGATGGCGTTGATGTTCGACTTGCAAAACCACGGTTTGGAGGTTCCGCAGAAGGCGAATCTCCTGCTGTTGGAATTGCTCCAGTCGCTTTGCGCAGGAGACGCCTTGCGTATCCTGCGCAAGGCTGACAGACTCTTCCCAGGGGATGGGAAGATCGCGCTTGTTCATCTCGTGAGGCACGTTGTGCCCGATCACGAGGAGTTCAGCGCTGCGGACTTCCTATCCGCTGGTGACAGAGTTGACCTGAGGGCTGGCCAGGACCCAGCGGACTACATTGACGTGTTCCAGACTTCTCTGGACACCGTTGAGTCTGACTTGGGTCCTGGGTGCACCGTGACCATCTCCGAGAAGGCACGGATTGCATTGTTTCTCCGTAGGATCTGTCCCGTCTTTTATAAGGCGGTGCATGATGTCTATTGGGCGCACCTTACGGTGGGTTAACCCACCGTAAGAGGTTTTCGGAAACCGCATGCTGGTGCTAGCATATTGTGACAATTTGGCAAACCCATGCTTTTTTACACACCTTAGGGGTTATATTAATGCATAGACTTGCAAAAAATACGAGACATATCGTATAGGTGTGTCTTATATACGCCCTAGTACCAAGGGGTCAAGCAGAAAAATGCCCCAAATCCTTACGGTGGGTTAACCCATTTTTTCATCTATGGGTAGATTTTAAGAACGCAGATCGCATCTGGAACATGCATATTAGAATTTTTCTATCATCTATGACACCTAGGGAACCTCTCCCTACAAAATAAGGATTATTCCAAGGGCTTGGACCGTCGGCTTGGAACCCCATAGGACCCGGTAGGACAGGTATGTGTTTGAGAGGCGTTGGCGTTAACACTGGGAATTCCAAGGGCTTGGACAGCAAATGTCCAGGTCCAAGCCCCGTCCAAGCCGCGGTCCAAGGGCTTGGACCTGGACATTTGCTATCCAAGCCCTTGGAACCCCCTTGGAATTTACATAAAATTCCAATCGGTTTCCAAGCCGTTGGACCGTCGGTTTGGAATACCGTAGGACCCATTTGGACCGTCGGCTTGGAACCCCGTTGGACCCGCTTGGACCATCGGCTTGGATTCCCATAGGATTTTTTTAGATTGGCGATTCCAAGGGGGTTCCAAATGCTTGGACGGGGCTCGGACCTTGTTAAACGGGCATTCCAATGGGGTTCCAAAGGCTTGGACGGGGCTTAGACTCTGCCAAACGGTGATTCCGAGGAGGGTCCAAGGGCTTGGACGCTGCAAAAAAACAGGTTCCAAAGGGGTTCCAAAGACTTGGACGGGTCTTGGACTCCGTCAAAAGAAGTTTCCGAGGGGGTTCCAAGGGCTTGGATAGGGCTTGGACTCAGTTAAACAGAGATTCCAACGTGATTCCAAGGGCTTGGAAGCTGTTAAATTAAGGTTCCAAGCGAGTTCCGAGGGCTTGGACGGGGCTTAGAATCTGTTAAACGAGAATTGCATGGCCAGGTTCCATTGTTCCAAAGCTTTGGAACAATGTTTCCAAAAGCTTGGACGGACATGTTCCAAAGGCTTGGAACCATGGTTCCAAATACATTTATTTTGCTTCATACATTTCATTAATTTCAAACGCTTGGAACCGCATTTCCAACGATTTGGAACAACGTTTCCAAAAGGCTTAAACATATATGGCTCCAAAGGCTTAAACGGACATGGTTCCAAAGACTTGGAACCATGGCTCCAAATAAATTTACAGTGAGAATATGCAGGTATGCAGGGTTAAGGGGTACTGCGCAGTTCCAAAATACACTTGCAATTGTTGCTACATTGTTTTCATGTTTCTTTGCACACATACATTATGATGTCGTGTGCATGCTGTACACAGAAAGTTTAAAGGTTGCGATGCTAAGTTACAAATACGTCATCATCATTGGATAAATAACATTACTTGACAGAATTACAAGTGCGTGGGATCTAGGTTCAGGCTAATAATGCTATCACAAGTCAGGGATTCTACCGAAAGCTGCAAGCTTTCGAAACTACTCTTAAAACTACTCTAATTAGTTTGAAACTTTTAAATTCAAATCTGTTCCGCTAATTGCAAGCACTGACGCACTTGAAACACGACCTGCGAACATGCCGTAAAACAGAACAAAATCAGCGTTCATTAGACGCCGAACCGCAAGTAAAATAAGAAACTTCAGTCAACGAAACGCAAATCAGATCCAACGTTTAAACAGTCTTACCTGCGATAGAGCAATTCTCGACCCGGGCGGTACCAATCCCTGAAAAAGTAAAACACAAAGCTCAGTTCTACACGCATATGTGGAAAACATACCGGCGTGTTATGGCTGATTCTCGAGCATCGGTACTATTTTGGGCTGACGCTATTTTTAAAAGTGCAGGTTTGTGGGATTAATGATACGGTGTTGCTACTACGATGATGCTGAACTGTTTTCAAACAAAATGCTGAAAACAACTCTGCGCGCGCAACATGCAAGGCTGCTAGATAACGGCAGGTACGTTCAAGAACTGTCGTTGCGGCATTCTCGGTGTCACAGCGAATTGAGCCCGTACCGTTTGAATAACTCCGCCGCAGAGATCTTTCAGACTTCCTGGAATCGCGTTTACGTCCCGGACCCGAGCGTCACCGGAGAATTTCCTGCAGATCTCCACAAAGTAATCTTGCGAAAAATGAGAAGAAAGAAGACACGGCTAAGCTCATATAGATAATTACAGTACAACCCTGGACATACAATACTGCAAGTCTTCGACGGCGTTGAGGTGAAATATGAAGTTCCGTATTGTAAAGTGTCGGGTCTTCACTGTGTCCACAGTCCACAGTCACAGAGTACCGTTCGTCTAGCCATTTGAAAATCCATCGTCTTCAAAGGTCGCGATACTCGCGATTACTCGCGATTACTCGCGATTACTAACGATTACTCGCGATTACTCGCGATTACTCGCGATTACTCGCGATTACTCGCGATTACTCGCGATTCTACTACGTACGGCGAAAGACTGAGCAGTCGATCCAACCATTCGTGCACGACGAATCCAATTTAATCTTCGATCTGAGCAGTCCATCGCTATACTGTATATTTCTGTTTTCTGGACTGTTGCTTTTTATTTTTGGAGCAAGTCCTTCTACAGAATTCGTCGCAACTCTATTTTTAGAAATTTCCAGTAAGATGTGCATAATTGACGGTAGAAAACAATTTTTCTGCATTTTTCACGTCGCTGCATATCAAAAACATCGGGGCCAAACATATGTCCACTTTTCAAAAAAACAGAAAATTTTCCGAAATTTTGTTTTTTTTGGGTTTTTACACAAAAAACAGCCAAGTATTAAGCTTTGAAATAAGAGGCTTCACTTTGGAATTCCAGGGGCATGGAATTTCTCAAGTGGGAGCAAATGTCCAGTTCCAATGGACTTCCAAGCCCTTGGACAAACCCCCAGAAGTGGACCTAGTCGATTTTTACCAAAAAATTTCCATGCCATTGGTTTGAGTGGGCCAACCCGTTGGAATATTGGTCCTTAGGTGATTTTTGCAATCCTCAAAACGTTCTAAAAAACTTTGTGCGATTCCAATGCTTCACTTTGGAATTCCAGAGGCATGGAATTTTTCAAGTGGGAGCAAATGTCCAGTTCCAATGGACTTCCAAGCCTCTGGATTAATCCCCAGAAGTGGACCTAGTCGATTTTTAAGATGGCTTTTCCAAACCGATGGACACCGTAATCCCTGGCCTGTCCGGGCGCCCGGATTGTGCCTAAAAACGTAGAAACCCTGATGTAAAGGTGACAAACCGGACTTTTGCCGAATGTTGAAGGTATTTAATTCCGACCGCCCGGAACTACGTTCCCACGCGCCGGACCATGGGTCCGGGCGCCCGGAATGCATCTGAAAACCTTACAAGTCCGGTCAGACAACTCACACTTCTTACAAGGATTCGCAGGAATAATGGTTAGGCAAAGGCGTGGACTAGCTCGAAACGAGAACGCGGAAGGCACTCCATGCCCATGCGATCAATGCAGCCTCCGATTTTGCTACTCCAAAAAACAGATTAAGCGGCATTTGATCCTACATCCGCCCGTCGCACGCCTCTCCAATGACCGAGATCATGAAGAAAACGACTCTCTTGACGGTGCCGAAAGTGTGAATGATGACGGTGAGACGGATCCACCATCAGAGACGGACGAAGAGGAAGAACACGAGGATGACACATATCTTCATGACCATGCCGAACGGATGCTCCGGAAGATCCGTGAAAACTTCTTCAGCCCGATTGAGTATGCATCGTCCGACTCGGTGAGTTCTAAATCCCGTCCAAGCCGTTGGAACCATTGCGTTTAACAATATCCAAGCCCCGTCCAAGCCTTTGGAACAACCTTGGATTCCCCCACGAAGAAGAGTCCAAGCATCGTCCAAGCCTTTGGAACACCTTTAGAGCCATCACTTAATGTATCGGTCACGTTAAATTGACCTGGAAAGTGATTTTCGAATTTTGGATTTGGTTTTTTTGCTCTACGTTAGATTTCGAAATTTCGATTTGGCTGATTTTGCTCTACGTTAGATTTTCAGATTTCAGTCTTCGGGATGCTGGATTTTCGAATTTTGGATTTGTTTTTTGCTCTACGTTAGATTTTCGAAATTTCGATTTGGCTGATTTTGCTCTACGTTAGATTTCAGATTTCAGTCTTCGGGATCCTGGATTTCGAATTTTGATTTGTTTTTTTGCTCTACGTTAGATTTCGTGGGTCAGCTTCGGAACACTGGGTTTCGGACTTTGGGATGCATATCTTAAATTGGAGTGCTTCGCAAATACAGGCAATTAATGCCAATTATCTTGCCTGCACGGACCACCTGGTGCCCGTCCGTCATAGAAGCCTCCCTTTAACATGGGGATGTTGGACGGTTAGAGTACTGACCACGACGGGTGGGTTACTCTACACGAGTAGCACACCGGAAGTGGCCAGGCTCGAAAATCGTCCATCCCTTTCCACAAGATTGGGGCCCGGTAGAGACCCGGGTGCGATTTTCGAGGAGCATTTCTCCTGAAAGGAAGAGTGCTCTGGTGTGGTTGTTGTCTCGAACAGGGACACGAGCCAGACTCAGCCCCACGAAAGGGATTGCTTTTCTTCGATGGCGCATGCCGCTTTAACGCGTCGCCGGATTTGAGGCAAGCCTCGTTCGGAGTAGCACTCTGCTCAGAATAAGGTCAACAGTGGACCCGGGACTACGGGCGCCTTGGATCCAATTTAACAGCTTCCAAGTCACTTCACTTAGTGTATCGGTCTCGTTGAGCACCACGTGCTGCCAAGTCAGAACCTACCAGTTGAAAATATACTGTAATATATAACACGCATTGTACAGATAATACTAACTTACTTGGAGTTCCAAAGGGGTTCCGAAGGCTTGGATGCGCCTTGGAATCCGTCAAACGCAAGTTCCGAAGCGGTTCCAAACCATTGGACTAAGCCTGGACACCATAAGATATCGCATCCATAATCGTTCCAAAGGCTTGGACGGTCTTGAACTGCACGTAGCAAGAATGATCGGTCCAGAGAATTATCAGTCTATATATCAAGCACTTGCTCATAGCGTTCCGCTCTCAGATCGGGAAGTTCCAAGGGCTTGGAATTTCGGAACACGCTCCCGTGTTGCCCAGAGACTGGGCCTATGGGGTTCCAAGGGCTTGGAATCTTTTGAAACCCGCGCTCGTGCTGCGCAGAGACCGGTCCTATGGGGTTCCAAGCCGTGGAGCCTCCGGGCTCGAGCTTCATTCCTCGTACTAACAAGGTCCAAGGGCTTGGAATTTTTTGAAACCCACGCCCGTGCTGCGCAGAGACCGATCCTATGGGGTTCCAAGCCGTTGAGCCTCCGGGTTTGAGCTTCATTCCTCGTACTAACAAGGTCCAAGGGCTTGGAATCTTTTGAAACCCTCGCACGTGCTGCGCTGAGACCGGTCCAATGGGGTTCCAAGCCGTTGAGCCTCCGGGTTCGAGCTTCATTACTCGTACTAGCAAGTTCCAAAGGCTTGGAATCTTTTGAAACCACGCCCGTGCTGCGCGGAGACCGGTCCGATGGGGTTCCAAGCCGTTGAACCTCCGATTTCAGACTCCCGACCTCAGACTGGAAAGTTCCAAAGGCTTGGAATTGTCCAAAATGAATTCCAAACCGTTGGAACCGCCTTGGACCGACGACCTCGGTCATACGTAATCCGAGGACATAGGTCCAACGGCTTGGAATCGACCAGGACCCATTGGACTAACAAATTTCGGTCCAGCCCCTTGGAACCCCGTAGGACCATCGGCTTGGAACCCCATAGGACTCCTAGGGAAAAACCCAAAGCTTCACCTTGCAATTCCTGGCGGTTTCCAAAGGCTTGGAATTTTACCAAATATTTTCAGGACGGTTCCGGGCGCCCGGAATGGTGCCGTCCAAGCCTTTGGAATAATCCCTATTTTGTAGGGTCTCTTAGATGGGGTTCAGTTATCATCTGATTATAGACGGAATTCTGAGGCGGTTTACACGAGGGGGTATGGCTTGAAAAATGCAGTGAATATGTATTTTTCAGGGTGTTTCGTTGTTTTCGCTTGCGGTGGCAAGTTTTTTCTACCCTGTCGGCGATCTCGCGGTATATTTTCCATTTCACATGGTGGATATGAGTCTAAAGGCAATGTGTGTCACGTGTATGACCCGATATAATGCTTCAGAATGATAATAAATAGCTAAGACCTTAGGGTATGGTTAACCCACCGTAACGCCTCGTTACGGTGGGTTACCCCACCGTATCCCCAATAGACAATGATGCCTACACAGAGGAGAAGCTCGATGCTGACTCCTCGCTTTCCTTGCTGACCTGTTTCCGTGAGACACGGGCAGTGCACAGGAACGCGGGGACGAAACTCAAGTCCCCACTAACGGCTGCTTTCTACAATGATGCAGGTTCGCATCACGGCGGAAGCCGTGGTGCACATGGCCGCAGGGGAGTCCCTGACCGCACCTCTTCCCGTCAGTACATTCCGCCTCGTCGCACTAACCCTTTTAAAGGGATTGGCTCTGGTTACCGTGCAGGAGTCTTTCCCCGCAAGGGTGGTAAGACGGGCGGTAAGGGCAAGCAGAGATCCGCCAAAGGCAAGGGCAAGGGCAAGTCCCGTGTCGTCTTTGATCGGCAGACCCAGCAGTTCCGAGGGGAATGCTGGACCTGTGGGTCAAAGGGGCACAGGGCTGCCGACTGCCCGAAGCTGATGTCGGCTCATGCTTTCCACCTAGACCCGAAGCTGCTTGCGGAGCATGCTCGGACGGAGATCCTAGCCGCCCAGTTTCAGACTGCCTACGAGGAGTCTGAACAGGCACTAGAGTCCTTCTGTCTGTTGCACGGCACTCCAGCAGTTGTCGGGTACCAGGAGGACTCGTGCTCTGACAGTGAGGGTGAGGAGAGTTCTCACTCCGCCAGTCAGGAGCACGGGGACTCCGATGAGTCTGACGACGATGGGGACTGGGACGGCCTCTCCGAGGCTCAACAACAGGAGTGGGACCGCCTACAACAACATGCGGAAGCCAAATTCCACAAGTTTTGTGCACAGTCCGAGAATGTCTCGTTGCCACTCGGAAGAGTGCACTTCGGGATGTTCCGGACCGGCACAGAACAGAAGGCTTGTGACCCCTTTCCCACTCCCCCATACTTGCTGCCTGACATCCTTGCTTCTGCACCTGCCTCTGCACAGCATGATGCACCTCTCGAGGTATCACAGCACTCACCACAGTCCACGGCTGCGGTGGTGCTCGCCTGTTGCAGAGAGTACCACTCCGGCCGGACACAGCAGACACCGCACGGGTCAGCTCTTGTGGATCATGCTCCGCAGGACCGAGCAGACTCGTCGGTGGTGTCTGCTAGACTGTTTGCAGCACAGTGTGAGTCACTATCCTCGCCCGTCCACCACACGCACACCGTCCATGCACTCACAGAGACTTGTCCCCTGTTTGCAGGAATGACGGTGGTGCAGGATGACAGTGAGGACAGTGACATGTACACGGCACCGGCACCCACCGAGCACTCTTCCCCACACCACACTCACAGTGCATCTTTGTTGAGGGAGGGGTCACGGAGCAGTGCGGTGCCCCCGCCTGCTTCCCCCCTGTCTGCTCCAGGGAAATCCCTGGAGCAGGTTCACTGGGAGCGGGTGTGGGAGGAGGACTACAGGTCCCCTACCGTTTGCCACGGTAACCTTTTGCCATCAAAGAGTTCACTAGGAGCTAGGGGTGTAGCCCCTCTGGTGACGCCCCCGCCACCTGGCCCTCCTGACTTGTTGCTGTCTGATGCAGGCTCTGCCGTGTCGGTGTCCCCACCAGCCAGTGAGCACCGGGTGCACACTGGGGGCACTGCCACGGCCCCAAACTTTAACTCAATCAATCTTGGAGGTCGCCCTACAGAAGGGAGTCTCTCCCGCTCTTTCCTTCAGCAGTGTCCTCCTGTCCCCGCTCCGGTCCATAAGTCGCTTGACCTGACTAGTGACACGCACATGTCTGACACACAGGCACCACCTCCACCGCCACGGCGTGTCGGTAGAGGTGGTGTCTCTATCTTCCGGTGTGCATTCATGTCCTTCGCCCTGTTCACTTGCTTCCTGGCAAGTGCTTCGGCGGAGGCCCTCTCAGCCGCAGCACCTGTTCAGGGAGTGTGGTACGGATTGACATTGTGTCAACCGGGGGGGGAGATGGGAGGTGGGCAAAGCAGTACTGCAGTCAGTCAGTACAGTCAATCAGTCCAGTTAGTCCAGTCAGTTTGGTCTGGGGATGGTGGTTTATCCGATGGTGGCTTACCTGATCGTGGCACTGGTGTCACTCCTGATTGGTCTGCCACCCGGCAGTGTTCCTCTGGTGATGGTTCTGGGTATTCCTCTGGTTCCGACTGGTATTGGCAGTATGACTCTGGTCAGCACCGCCACTATGGTTCTCCTCGTGGCTCCGACGGTTCCCCACCAGCCAGCTCAGCCCAGATCTGTCTCCTTCAGGCGCTTGAGAAGCGGCGCCAGAGGTACAGAGCAGTATCAGCTCTGCTCCTGACAGCCTTCCTTGGCATAGTCTTGACATGTCTCTACCAGAGTGTCTATGAGGAGTTCCTCGTCGAGGCTCACTTTGAGGCTGGTCACCACCTGTCACCGATCTCCGCTGTCTGCAGCCATGTGACTCAGACTCCGCTCTACGGCGCCATGCAGTATGTAGGCGACACGGCTCTGGAGATGTGTACCTGGTTTGGACTATTCTGTGCACCCCCTTCAGTCATCTTCTCCCAGGACCCCATGATACATCTGTACTCTATCACCAGTTCTGGCACTGATGGCATTGTCTGTGACTCCGGTGCAACCGGCAATATCACCGGGTCCAGACACAGGATCACTGACCTTGATACCAGCAGGACCATATCCTTCAGTACAGTCATGACTGGACCCGCTTCACGGACTGATGGAACTGGCACACTGAGACTGATCGGCGGAGACATACTGACTGGTGACATTGATGAGTATAGCATTCCTGGCTGCCATTTCAAACACGGCGCCAAAACCCTCCTGTCAACCCGAGTTATGCTCCGGGAGGGTTTCTCATCACCTGACTTCATCAGTATGACATATACCCATCTTGACTCTGGCCGGACATACTCTATCATTGATGATGGCACAGACTATCTTTGGGCAGAGCCAGAGTCAGCAGATGTCAGCTTTCAGGCCTTTCAGGGCAATAAGAAGAAGCACAGATCAGGGGACCCATCCGACTGGATGTGGTCCAACAGTCAGTACAGTGCCCGGGCTACTACTCATGGGTCTCCTACGGCTACGGCCGAGCTGGGGGAACCAGCCTTTGATGTCTCTATGTTCGGCGACTCTCTCCCAGTCGGAGAGGGCAATAATCACCCTGCTCTGCAGCACTATCACAGTCAGAACAGTATATTCTCCGTCCAATTGACTGGTTATTACTTCTATGCTAATCCGCCATTCACTATATCTATTCTGGACCGCCTTTTCACTAAAGGCAATGCTGACTTTCCTCTGGACCCTCATAATACTGTATATTTCTGGATAGTTCCCTATATGCCATCCCACAGGATCTGGCATAAGACCTGTACTATGGAGGTATTACATATCT
>LGRX02034731.1:0-17502 GCA_001247695.2 Cymbomonas tetramitiformis
GGCCGATGGAAAGCCCTATGGAAAATATAACTTTCCCATAAGCTTTCCATAGGCATGTCCAAGGGCGGGCGTAGGGCGGGCGTACGGATAGCGCACCTATGGAAACTTAGGGTATACTATGAGTTTTCCACAAGGTTTTCCATAGGGCGGGCATAGCGATAGTACACCTATGGAAATGTACAATTCGCCCTGCGTATTCTCGGGAATAAAGTCGTAATTCCATAGGGCCTTCCATAGGGATGCCATAGGTATGGTAGGCCTATGGAAACGTATAATTCACTCTGCGTATTCTCGGGAATATCAACGTAATTCCATAGGGCTTTCCATAGGGCCCCCATAGGGATAGTATACCTATGGAAATATACAATTCATTCTGCGTACTCTCGGTCAATAAAGACGTAATTCCATAGGGGTTTCCATAGGGTTAGCTATAGGGATAACACAGGGTGAGCATGCCGTAGGTATACTCCTGATACAGGTGGCAAAGTCGATACCTATAGTATCCATATGGAATACGTTTCCACACGTATACCGTACGTATGGAACCGAGTTCCATAGGTATAGCCAGCCTATGGAATGAGATTTCCCAGGGGTGAGCCACCCAGTGGAAAGGTCTTCCGTAGGTATATCATCCGTATGGAAACATGTTTCCCAAGGGATACCGTACCTGTGAAAGGGTTTCCATAGGTATAACCATTCAGGTTTCATAGGGTGAGCATAGGGTGATGATTCATGATATATCCAGGCTTTCCATAGGGCTTTTACTACATACATACATATTAATATACAGAATAATTCCATCTATGAAATGAACAAGTTATTCGTCATGTAAGTCGCCCACAAAATCTACATGCCTATCTAGTATGAGCATCATCTTGTCTTTATCATATCTCCATGGTGGATCATTGAAACCGAGTTTGTGCTCGCCGAGATAATATACCAACCTATTTGCATCGGGTCGTCCAAAGTTCCATGGAATGGGTACAATGCACACCAAGCACTCAATCTCAAATGCTTGGATGAAAACCTCGGAAAGGTCCCATGGCAAGTCCGACCTCAACATCATATTGTTCGCCACGGTATCTTGAAATGCTGCCTTCAATGGAAACCATCTTACTTTGAGGAAAACGCCAATTGTTTCCTGCCAATCAGGATGCTATAAATTTTCAGAAGCTCGCCGTACCTGCAACACATACTTTCCAAAGGGTGAGCATAGGGTGGGCACAGGGTGGACATAGGGCGGCTATAGGGTGGGCATAGGGTCAACATAGGATGCAAGGCAATTGTGAATTGGGCATAGGGTGAGCATAGGGTGGAGATAGGGTGATCATAGGGATGTTATAGCGTGGACATAGGGTGATCATAGGGATGTTATAGGGTGGGCATAGGGTGAGCATGTGGGAGGGATACACTTACGATGAAACGTAGTCACAACCGGCAGATCGTCGTTCTCCGCGGGTGTAGTTATCTTCCATGATACCAAGAGCTCGGCCATCTCTGGTATCAAATATAGCATCGGCAGGAGTTCGTCTAAGCGCCAAAACCTAAATACCTTGTACGGCTTTCCCGGAATAAGCCGTCCGTTACGTCGAGAGCTGGGGTGACACCGAAGTTTGTGGCAATGGAGGCACCGGGTAAGGTCGTCATGCCGGCCCGGAGTGAAGATCATGCATTCATTCCTGCAAACGTCGGCGGTATGGTACGGCAGGGCAAAATCCTTCCACATAGACAAAGCTTGTTTGAAGGAGGTCGGGAAACCATTTCGTCTCTGATTGCCGATGATGTCAACGTTGCCAATCACCGTTTGCCGCATGAGATTGAAGATTTGATCAAACATGGATTGGGTAGCATTGTGCTCGGATTTCGTTTCCAGCAGATCAATGACAAGACGATGCATTGTTGAAACCTTCTCGGCATAGACGTGATCAACGACCTGTGAAATCACGAGAGGCATCCCCAACTTTACAGGAACTGCAAAATAAAAAAAGGGCATTTCCCTCCGCATGTCCACTCTATGCCCGTCCTATGCCCACCCTATGCCGACCCTATGGAAACATCCAATGCTTTCCATAGGCATGCCTACCCAGTGAACCACCTATACCCGCCCTTGGGAATGCTCAGGCCCACCCTATGGAAACATTCCATGTTTTCCCAACCTATGCCCGCCCAATGCTCGCCCTATGCCCACCCACTGGAAACGTCCAATGCTTTCCATAGGCATACTTACCCAGCGCCCTACCTATACCCGCCTCTGGGAATGCCTGTTCCCACCCTATGGAAACGTTCAACGATTTCCCAACCTATGCCCACCTGTTGGCATACGTACGCCCACCCTTGGGAAATACAGAAAGAGGGGTACCTCTTGGTTATCCATATCCTCATCGTTGGCAGCAGGACTTAGGAGACGGGCACAATGTTCTTCCAGCTTTCTCAAATGATCCTGGAGAATTTCGTCCGCTTCTGCATTGGCATCTTCCATGTCATCATCACCTCCAAGGGAACCACCATCACCACCATTACGGTCACCCCCGTCATCACTTGAAGTATCGTCTTCACTACTACTTTCCCCCATGTATACCGCTCCTTGCCATCTCTTGTATAGCTTCGTATGTCGTTGTATCGTTCGAAGAGGTTTTTCAACTTGTAGTCGGCACACGGTGCAAGGACATGGTGGCATGTCGACCCCGTGGTTGTTTAATACTGGCCCACAACACACCATCCATACCAGCACGCATGACTACTTGGAACCGTTGCTTCCTTTTTAGCTTTTCATTTGCTAGGCATAGGGTGATCATGAGGTGGTCATAGGGTGGGCGTAGGGTGGGCATAGGCATGGAAACAATACGATGTGTTCCATAGGGCGGTCCGCCCAATGACATCCCTATGGAAGGTGTTCAATACCTTCCATACCATGAACGTAGGGTGGACATAGGGTGGACATACGTTAGGAATGCTGTATTCTGGTTCCATAGGGATGCCCACCCTATACAACCTATGGGAAAATAACTTGAACTTTCCATAGGGATATTGGGTTGATATTCTATGAACGGTCGAGGTGTTAACCCTATAATAGTGGCGTCCGTAGGGCTGGAAATAATTACACAGGGATGGAAACACCCTATGTGAAACCTATGGGAACGCATTTCCATTGGCTTTCCATAGGGCAAAAACCTTTCCATAGGGCACTTTTAAATCCCCTATCTGAAAATCGTATGGAATGGCTCTGGAAAATTTGCCACAGGCCCCAATGGAAATCGTTTCCACCGGGTGATCATAGGTTGGCTCACCCCATTTTCGGGATTCCATAGGTTATTTATAGGGATGGAATTAAAAAAATGAAAAATAGGGCAGATTAAAACAGGCCCTTTTTGGACCCTACAACAGCAACACGCCGCACTTGGAAAATGCCTATGGAAAATGCAGAATTACACTGTTAAGGAATGCCACAGAGATCATCCCTATGATTGTGGCGTCCATACCTGTGGAATGGCCTGGAAACAGGTTAAAAAACATCACCAATGTACCCTATGGAAAATCCGGAGCCTGTGGAAAAAGTGGTGTGCCCTATGGGAAATCCAGAGCCTATCCCTATGGAAACCCCTATGGAAGACCCCCTACCGCCGCCAAAACCCCCCCAAATAAAATGAGCTTGTTCGATCACCCCCAAGAAAACAAACCATTTGTTCACTGACGAGGGGGGCAAAAAAACAAAATTGCGGCCTGTATGCGCAATTTTGGCTAGTCGAGATTTTATTTCTGGAACTTCAAAAAAAATCGGGATCTCATAGGTTCGATTGAGACTGAGAACGACGGCCACCTCTAGACCATTACGAAGGGTTGATTACATTTAATCCCAGTTTAAATTTTATAAGTCGATTATCTCCGATGCAATGTCACTGAGAGTCTGAGACATCGCATCGTCATCATCGTCGTCATCGTCGATCGTGCTCGCATGACGAGTCGATCCGATGTGACTTCTGAACGGCAAAGTTTTTGAGCACTTCGATTTTTCTGAACGGTCAAGTTCAAACTCACGTTATTGCACTCTTCACAGTTCGCCGTCAGCAATGTTGCAGCAGCCTCGCCAGTGAGTTGCGTGCTGTGATATTTTTAATTCTCACAGGTTGCAATATGGCACTGGTTTGCAGTGCATGTTTTGGTTATGCGTGTGTATTATTTTGTGTGTGCTTCGCGCGCTCATACTTGGCATGCGTGAAACTTTGACTAGGAGTGAACGGGAAATTCCCGCGAGTCCTTTGCACTCGAAATAGTTGGTTCAAATCCAACTCACTCCACATCCCCCTTTTACTTTCCTTTGCTTCTTTCGTTGACGACTGCTAGTTTCTTTCTTCTTTACTAAACGTTAGTTGGTTGGTTTCGTTTTTCAGATCCGCTGAAAACGTTCGCGTGGCGAAGTCATATTAGGTTTTCATCTCGCGTTCATATTCGCATTTATTTGAGGTTGCTCGGTTGTTAATTATGTTTTCAATAAAGGTTTATTTTGTGCGTTTCCGCTTTTTACTAAGTGTTGGCTCTTTACTTTCCTTTTCAGATTGGCTGTTTTCGAGGAGGGCGAAATGGAGGAAATCGACCGCCTCGAGTACAACGTCAACTTCAAGCATCCCTTCAAACATTCTAGGTTGATAAGTCCTTTATGTTTTCAATAGAATATTCTTTTGTGCGTTTCCGCTTTTTTACTAAGTGTTGGCTCTTTACTTTCCATTTTAGATCGGTTGTTTTGGAGCGAAGCGAGATGGAGAAAATCGACGGCCTCGAGTACAACGTCAACGTTTAGGTTGGCATCTTGTAAATAGAAAGAGCACGAGAAGAACATTATTTTGCGTATTGTAAATAGAAAGTGCACGAGTAGAACATAATTTTGTGTATTCGTTGGTATGATAAAATTTGATAGTCCCATTCGTATTCCTTTAGATACATGTTAATCGTAGTAAAGATGCTCGAGTATTTTGTTTATCTCGCATAGTGGAAACATAGTGAACACACTGCATGTTGCTAATGTGCAATATGTATGCTACACAGTCAGTGCTACACGTACAGTATCCCTATACTGCCCCACTACTGTGCCTATGGAAAGTAAATATTAATTAAGTTCCATACGTATAGCATCCCGATATTATCCCTATATCGTGCCTATGGAAACCATATATATCTACTGGTTCCATACCTATACTATGCCTATAGTAAATAGTTTCCATACGGATAACATACGTAGGGAAAGATGTTTTCCATACCTATAATATACGGTTTTCATACGCATGGTATCCCTGGGGAAAAAGCTTTCCGTAGGTATAGTACACCTGTGGAAAATGCTCTCCATAAGTATAATAACCGTATGGAATATGAATTCCATAGGGCGGGTCACCCTACGGAAAGCGTTTCCATAGGTATACTCCTGATGCTGTTAACGGAATCATACGTATAATATCCGTATGGAATACCTTTCCGCACGTATGGAATTGTGTTTCCATAGGTATAGCCATCCTATGGAATAATATTTCCCAAAGGTGAGCCACCCAGTGGAAAACCTTTCCATAAGTATGTCGGCCGTATGGAAACCTATTTCCCAAGGGACGCTAAGTGTATGGGCCCGTCTTCCGTAGGCATAATGTCCGTATGGAAAGATCTTTCCCAGGGGATACCATACCTGTGGAAAATGTTCCATAGGTATATCGACCGTATGGAAGATTGCTTCCCAAGGGATACCATGCCTATGGAATTCGCTTCCATAGGTACACCGTCCGTATGGAACCATGCCTGGGGAAAAGATTTCCATAGGTATGACCTATTAGGTTCCATAGGGCCAGCATAGGGTGATCATAGGGATGGAACATATCCGTGTGTTTTTCCACAGGGTTTTCCATACGGCTTTCCATAGGAATGCTATAGGGATGACATAGGTACGGAAAACGCTTGATATTCCAGGACTTTCCATTGGGTTTCCATAGGGTTTTCCATACGATATTTTCCATACGATTCCTTCCATCCCTATGGAAAACGTTCCATAGGTATGGACGCCACAATCATCCCTATGGAATGCCTTGGAAAACCCTATGGAAAGCACAATCACCCTATGGAATGCCCTGGAAAATAATGAAAACCTTCCCAAGGGTGAGTATAGGGATGGAAACTCAAAATTTTTGTTTTCGAGATAACCTCCAGTATCCATTTTCCCTTTTCCATAGGGCTTTTCCATAGGGTTTTCACCCGTTTCCATGCCTATGGAAAGCTTTCCCAAGGGTTGCAGATCTGTAGGGATACTACACATCTATCCTAAAGGCAGTAAGAAGATTTTCAGCTTCTCTCGGAAGCACACATATGCTTCCAGTCACCCACTGACACCGGCTGGCTCAGATGGCGGACCTGACAGAGTATTCATTGATGGCACTCCCTTTGAGATCTGTATCCTGTTCAGGAACAGAAACACACCTGTTCGGGTCAGTCCCTTTGTGGAGTTCCATGCGTCATGGGTCACGGCTCTACAGCCAGTCTGCTTAAGCTCTACGACCTGCCTGGCATCCAGCTCGGTCGGCCTCTGCTGTCTAGGCGAGCTATAGCAGCTATGCCGACCTGCTCTCAGTTCTGTGCAGTATGCTGTACCAGTAAGCTGAAGCAGAAGCCCTGTGGACACCATGACCAGTTGAGATCAGTGGCCATACAGCCCGGCCAGAAGTGGGCTGCTGACTTGACAGGACCTATTACCCCAGCTGGCTACAATGGCCACCTGTACCGATGTCAGTTCATTGACTATGTCAGCAGATTCATATTTGTGTACACCTTCGTCCAGAAATCAGATTACTACACCTGTATGGTTCACTTCTACGGCAGCTTACATGCAATGGGGTATGCACCACAATCCATAACACTCCGTACAGACTGTGCTCCAGAGATGGGTGACCCCCAGTGTGTGGCTTTCTATCAAAAGCACAGTATATTACACCAAAAGTCATCTCCTACAGTACATACAGACAACCCTCATGCAGAAAATGCCATTGGCAAGATATCAGACATGACTAAGGCATTACTTCTGGCAGCTGGCATGCCCGAGGACTACTGGCCTCTGGCTGCCACCCATGCTGGCTTCATATGGAATATCTCTACTCACAAGAACATCTCTACAACACCATTTCATCAGATCAGAGGCAATCACTATGGCTATGCTAAACTGAAGGCCTTCGGCCAGAATTGCTATGTCATCATGTCTCAGCAGCAGAGGAACTCCAGACAGCCTGGCATGTCTAGGAAGTCCCAGCGGGCGGCCTGGTCGGGTCGCCTTGTTGGTGTATCAGTCAGCTCACTGGCATATAAGATCTTGGATACTGAGACTAATATGGTACACTATGTTGGCAAGCCTCACTGGATTCATAATCATCAGGACATGGGAGAGATATTGGGCTCCTTTCCAGACCCACATCAGGCAGAGCGGGAGTTTGATGCATATCCTATGACAGACCACAGCCATTCAGTGACAGCTTTGACACAGCAGGCTCGAGGGTTCATGGTATTGGCTCTTTCTTTGACGGAGAGGAGTCACACGCATGTGTTCAGCTTATTCAGACAGATGGCACAATTACCTGGACTATGGCAGTCAGATATGTATTACAGACATCAGATGGTCGGCACTATCGGGACCTTCTACACTATCTGGACTGCTACAGAAAGCTAAATGGCATCAATGAACACTATCCTATCTGGACTATTGTGAAGGCTCGTCAGACAATCAGAGCACCTATCTACAGTGCTATTCTCATCTCCACCCACAGAGGCAACAGGAGGCCCTACGGTGTCATCCTGGAACCCTGCACCGACGAGCCGACTGGCTGGCACATTGATCTACCAGCCAACCTGATCATCTTTCCGTCCACACACTCAGCAGCTTACCTGCCCTTTTCTGACACCCTCAGCAGTGACCTCAGAGCAGAGTACATGTTTGGCAGTTTCAGCAGCATGGAGCAGTTTCTCTCTGATGCTCCTACCTCTACTATTGCACATATGCTTGAGGTCTCGGCACCAGAGATTAAGCTACCTCACGGTGTCAGACAGGCCCTATCCTCACCACAGTCTGAAGACTGCATAAGGAATTACCGCCACGATTTAACTGCCCCGAATTACTTGTGACTGTGACACACTGAACACGTCCCAGCGCGTCACAGGACGTCTTTCGCGTCTGACATGACTGACGCGAATTGATGTCATGCGACATCGTTTCGAGCTCCGGGAAGGTCACATCACGCCATGTGGACATCCAACTTCTAATTTCATCGGTTCCATCGACACTCACGGTTGCCCAAATAGTTCCTCCACACGTCTCAAATTATCCTACGTGGACAACTCAATCGTGTTGCTCATCAGTAAAGTGTAATTTAAATACCCAAAAAATGCTCTCCGGATGTCGAATGCGGGATGCCGAGGCTGAGGGTAAAATGTCACTCTACAGTAGATGTCACTCTAGACTTTTTACCCGCAGCTCTTGTTTGCACTTTCGATTTTGCTCGTTCACTCCACTGGCGCGTTCATATTCATGGGAATTGGAATAGGTAGTTGTGAATTGGAGCGCGGCTACTGCATTTCTAGAAACTCGCCAGGATATAACATGGTATACGTTTAAGTGACAGGGTGTGCGAAACGCTTGAACACTGCCCTCTTTATCGCTAGCGTCGCATCATGTTCAACGGGACCGCTCGCTTGCGAAGCACGGCTGCTTCGCAGGGCAACTTGTGCCGAACGATCCTGAATTCTGGAAATCTCGTTCGAGTAGGCCGCCGCGGTCGTATCGCTCAGATTGTTCCGATACCAAGCGTTACTCTTGGCACTAGCTCGCCTTACCGGGAATTGTGTAAAATGCGCCAGTTGGTCTTCCGAGGCGTCGGCAATATTCAACAGCAAAATCCATTTATCGTGTTCGTGAGAGTCAACAAGACTTTCTGTTTGGTCGGTGTTCGTCAGTGTCCCGATAAGGCTCTGCACAAACCGAAACTTGTAAAAAATTCATTCATGTACACGCGGTATTTTATTGAAACGATGAAACAAACGATATCATACAAGGATTGCTTACCAAAATACAAAGAGGTGTTTCTTTCTTCAGAATTATAATCGTTGTGGCCAACCCCTCCAGAGAGGACCTAGCAGCGGTCCCGGCACCATCCCAAAATGTTTTACGTTTCCTTGCGTCCAGGACAAGGTCAAGCCAGGCGTCATAGCGATGCTGGCCATCCACCACGACAAGCTGCATTCGCATGAACTTGTTTTTCACCCACTTCTTGTAGTCATCCGGACCACTATCGAATAGACTGAGATAGTCGGTCTCCAGATTGTGCACCATTTTGTTGAAGTGGCTTACTTCCTCAGGAGCCTCCGCATCCGCCCCTGCAAGCAACCGAAATGAACTCAGGTCTGACAATCGTATACGATTGTCAAGCTTTATAGGAAAGTCCCGAACCCTTGCATAATACTAGTGCTGACAAGCAATGCCTCACCGGGAAAAAACTTGGACATGAGCATTTGCCTATACTCTTCGTCCGTGTAATAGTGTCCAGTCCACCACGCGATGACATGTGATTTGT
This sequence comes from Cymbomonas tetramitiformis, assembly GCA_001247695.2. Lineage (NCBI taxonomy): Eukaryota > Viridiplantae > Chlorophyta > Pyramimonadophyceae > Pyramimonadales > Pyramimonadaceae > Cymbomonas > Cymbomonas tetramitiformis. The sequence continues at coordinate 9,582 of LGRX02034731.1, forward strand.
CCACCTCCCATCGCTCCATGATGACCGTCTTCTGCTTCTCTATTCCCTCTTGTGAAGTCGCGCGGGTAAACGAAAGTCGGTTTGAGTCCCCCTGAACATCAGCAGGATGTACCAGCAAGCCAAGAGGGGCAACTCCTGGAAGCTTTGTGTCTTCTCGAGTATTAAGCTGGGGACGAAAAGTCCATTCTGAGATCACTTTTTTGATATTCAGCGGTCCTGGGATTTTGTAGTCTTGCCTGTTGTCGTCACCAGTGGTCCCAGATATCGCTGACTTACCCTTCGTGTCACGAGAACGCTTTGGCGGTGGTGCACTCCCCGAGGTCTCGGGTGCAGGAGCTGACGCTGCCTCTAGCGCTGCCTCTGGCGCTGCATCTGCATCAGCTTTTCTCTTACCTAGCATTCTTTTAAGAGTGCCAGCAGTTCTATTTGCGTTCTGATTCTTCAGTAATGCAAGAGCTGTATCAACTATCTCCTTACCAATTCCACCTTCCACAATGGCCAGAATTTCTCTCTCGAGTTCTTTCTTCCCCTTCTGGCTATTTGTAGCGGCATACTCGAGCATTAGCTTAACGACTTGCTCAGCTGGTTGCTGAGCTGGTTGCTGAGCTGGTTTCGGCGCACCAACTTTAATAGTCAGCTTTGGCGATTTAGCTGTAGCTTGAGGATCACTTGCGACTGGAGTGGCATCTCCACTTGCGACTGGAGTGGCATCTTCTGCGGTACCTGGAGCAACACCAGCGGCGGGTAACTCATTTGAACCACTTGCCCCGGATGCCAAAGATCCGCTCTGAGAGGCCTGTGCACCTCCGGAGGCCATACGCTGTAAATCTCTCATTGAGCCTCCGAATTTCTTTCGAGCGGTTTGTTTTGTACGAGCCATGCAATAATGAAATAAATGACACCCCGACATGCATTTATAGGGCTGCAGGTACGCACCTCCCTGACGCCTGGCAGCCACAGCCTGTGCCTTAGCAGTGGGCTTTCTGACTCGTGGAGGGGGTATTCAAACTATACACCTCGCAAATAGCAAACATGCTCTCCACGTTCTGCGAAACACAGGGGATACTAGCTCAGGCACAGGAAGGCTCCAGAGAGAAAAGGAACACACTCAGACAACTCACGAGAGTGACCAACGCAATAGAGGACGCAAATGTCTCCGGACGGGAACTGCATGGCCTGTATGTAGACTTTGAAAATGCATACGGCTCAGTGGACCACAACAAGCTACTACATACAATGCAGTACCTTGGAATACCTGAAGAGCTTACACAAGTAGTGCGAGATGTCCTAGGTACACAAAGTCATGACACCATGTCAATGTACACCAGGGTAGGGGGGGAAACCTCTCACGAAATGGTCCAAGTGCAAAGAGGCCTCCTCCAAGGAGACAGCATGAGCCCCCTCCTCTTTATAATATACCAAGAACCGCTGTTAAGATGGCTGGAGGTGGGGGAGCATGGGTACCAACACAAACGCGCAGCCGAGCAGGAAAAACTGGGCCCCCTCAGGACGGCAGCAGGGGCGTTCGTCGACGACCTGCTCATACTATGCCCCACGATTTTCCACATGCGAGCCCAGCTACACAAGCTAGAGGCATTCTCACGATGGAGTGAACTCAAAGTTAACCTTACCAAGTCAGCCATAACCGGCATAAAAAGAAATGGGGTCTCCATACCTGAACAACTCCATAAGGACCTCAAAACGGTTGGGGTGGATGGTAAGCTGAGCCACTTCAAAATACTCAAACCAGACGACACATACAAGTACCTAGGGGTACTACTGGCATTCACAGGCAGATGGGACAAGGAGAAGGAAGCTGCCAGGGAGGAAATGAACCATAGGATACAAGCACTGGATTCCAGAATGAGCTTTCAAAGAGTCTTTATTCCTCAATGAAGCATGTTTGTCTTATGTGCCAAAATGTTATGAAACCACAAGTATGGTGTCAATCTATATGTGGATGGTTTATACCATTGTATGCTATTCCACAAATAAATAGTGATGTCAGGGATCCTGCAATACTACTTGACCAACGTGGAAAAGCTCGAATCCCAACACGAAAGACGGCTGCGAGACGCTGCTTGCACGAAAATTTTTACGATAAATTTCAGGAGATAAAATGGGTAAAGGGAAGATATTATTGAAATTTAACGCAGGAATTTTGTGTTAAAGCGCGCTTTCACGATATGGGGGGGCGAAAGCCGGCATCGAGCGGACTAGCGACCAGTCCGCAACACGAAGCTGCGGAAATGAGCTTGGAGCTGCTCATCAGCACGGCTCAGGCTGCGCTGAGAGCCCAACGGCTTGCACGAAGGCAAGGGGCACCCCTGCCTGAGTGCATGGGTGACGACGAGACCATCGCGCTCACGCCTCAGCAGAACCTGACATACTTGGCTCTGCACGCCACTCGTGCAGTGGCGACGGCAGCAACGGTTTGCTTTCCCGCATTCCAGCGGGCTAGCAAAACCGTGACGGGCTTGGCGACTACATCGACTTTTCCGCCTCCTCCATCCGCGCAAGGCACCGCCCACACGCAGGGGCCCAGCGCCAGAACGCAACGACGCAGCTCGCAGAGGCATAAGGCGAGGGGAAGAGCTGAGGAGCGGAACCATCCGCCAGCAGCTACGGGTTTTTTCACGAGCAGCTCCCCTATGCCAACCGTAGTGCCAGGAGGTAAATTCACGTTTGGCGAAGTCTCTGGGCAAGTGCAGCCCACAGACTTCAGTCTGGCTGCGCCGCCATCTGGCAGCGGAGCAGTCAGCGATTTCAGCAGTTTCAGCGACGTCGTGCGGACATCGACAGCAGAGCAACCGCCCTCTCCTGGTGAGAAGCGCAAAAGCCGCCATCGGTGCCGCCAAGCCCGCCGCGAATCAGCAAAAAGGGGAAGGCAGCAGAGCAGCCTGGTAGCCACGAGGACGAGGACATTGCCGACCTCGAGTACGAGGACCCTTGGCACGAGGCAGACGGCTTGGACACTGACGTGCACGACTCGTGCATTTAGGATCCAACGCCGATGCGTACTTCCCTAGTGTGTTGCACTGAACGCACTGCTTGGCCTTGCTTGTGTTAGTCAAGAGCCATCACAGGTGGCCACTCGCGAGAGCTGAGCAAAAGGCCGGACACCGCTTTTCGTCCCTCACATCACGACGCATCCGGGGGTTTTTCAGCGGCGACAGCGGCGTGGATTCTGGAAGTGGCAGCAGCAGACCACAATATTCTGTCAGAACATCCTAGAACCTGACTGTAAACTGCCCATTCACAAACAGTGGTAACCCTGGGGCTGACAGTGATTACACGTCAGCTCACTGACCTGCCTGTATCTTTGGATAGGCGCCCTAGTTGAATCTCCGATTGGGAGCGTGTTCGTCGCTGTTCGTGCTCCACTAGTCGGGGGTTCTTGCATCCACCCTTTCTGCTAGGTGGGTGCTAAACTAGGTTTCATCTTTGACCTGCCGGCGTAGGCCCTCATCCTGCAGCCTCCCGTTATGAGGCATGGCTGCAGACTAGATGCTGTTAGCATGGCATAAACCACCTAGCAGAATCCAAGGGCTAAACTCTCTAGTGCACTGGACTGGGTAATAGCAGTTAGGGCAGAGGGGCAGGCTTGACCGCTGAGCACCTAATAATATCACGTCTCCGGTAGGAGTATGTTACATTTTTTCTTTTTCTTTTTCTTTTTCAAGCACTGCTGCGCTCGCCGCTGACGCCAGACCAAAAAGAGTACTCCCTCCACTCTGCAATACTGGGAAAGTTCAGGTATGGACTGCACTTAGGCCTCTACACCGCGGGTGAAATAGACGACTTCGACAAAGTAATAGGTGGGGCCACAAAAAACATACAAGGCCTGCCCCGTAACGGAACACCGAACATTTTCACCACACATGAAAAGGAAAGGTTCGGATTGGGCATGGTGCCACTCCAGGCAGTCTACGCCCAAGCAATTTGGAGCGGACTGCTGGAAGCCATGCACAGTGAGGAAGACAGAGGAGCTGTACGGGGCCCAGCGTGGAGGCAAATAAACCTGAAGTCAAGACTCAGAATGTCCCACGTCAGCAGGTCCACCAGAGGACTGATAGAATACCACTGCACCACACGCAGGAATTGCACAGACCTTGACAAACTCTGGGGGGGACACCAGACAAAACACAACACACTAAGAAAACTCAATGCCCTACTTAGATACAACATTACGCCCCAAGGAACAGAAGGAATGCTCAAACAACTCCAGACCCCAGTACCAAAGATAATGGAGCAGCTGAAAGGAGCGACCAGAAGGAAGTCTGACAAAGAGATGGAAGGAACCACGAGAAAAACAAAAGCTGGCAAAATGGTGGATGGGGACCTGCCGGCGCCTCCGGACTGGCAAGCGATGTGCACAGACCAAACCGCCAAGCTCACAGTACCCAAGGACACGCCGACTGCTATAAACTTCACGACGTGTCTCGAACTATTCACGCATTTCCCGGACCTAGCCCTCCTCACCACCAGAGATGGCCAACACGCGATTAGTCTGACGCGATCATATTTATTTTCGACAGGATGACATAATAGAGTACTCTTTAATGACGCGATATGCACCCGATTAAGCATCCGCCCCGCTTCAAGATTCACTCGAACCATTGCAGAAATTCAAGGAACTCCTGTTTGTGAAACCATGACGAAGTCCCTCGACACCACGATTAACTCGGCATCGTAACTAGGCAAGATCTGACGTTCAAAACCTCCTCACTTAAATTTTGCCAACTTTTACGGACGGCATCCAACGTCGATTTGAGACAGATCTAGTGAATCGTAGCCTCGATCTGACCATTTCGAATTTTGCCAACTTTTACTATGTCCCACTTTTACCAGTGGGTCAGAATAGTGTGGAAAGATTTCAAAGATTTCAAAGATTTCAACCCTGGTAGAGAGAATGAAAACTCCCAAGCGGAGGGGGAGGCACCGCGATTTCAAAGATTTCAAAGATTTCAAAGATTTCAACCCTGGTAAAGAGAATGAAAATTCCTAAGTAAAAGAGAAGGAGGCACCGCGATTTGAAAGATTTCAAAGCCAAAGATTTCAACCCCGGTACGGGAGAATGAAAAACTCCTGGGCAGATGAGGGGGAGGTGACCAAGTGATTTGAAAGATTTCAAAGATTTCAAAGATTTCAACCCTGGTAGAGAGAATGAAAACTCCCAAGCGGAGGGGGAGGCACCGCGATTTCAAAGATTTCAAAGATTTCAAAGATTTCAACCCTGGTAATCAAAATGAAAACTCCCAAGCAAAGGGGGAGGCACCGCGATTTGAAAGTTTTCAAAGATTTCAAGGATTTCAACCTTGGGAGAGAGAATGAAAACTCCCAAGCCGAGGGGGAGGCACCGGGATTTGAAAGCGCGGTGACGTGGAATAATTTGTGTGACGTGGAACGACGTGGTTTGACGTGGAATTATGCGTATTATGACTGTACATTTTATCATAGCATCCCAAAAAATCCAACTGAAATTGTGTCTTTGCAAATTTGCGACTGACAATTGTTGGGGTCCGGTCTTGGTGCCTTTATGAGTCGCTCCTTGTGGGCTGGGTCTTCCCATGGTGGGGGTGCTAGGTCGGGTAGACTACGGTGTTCCATCCTGTATGGTGCCGAGTGGGCCATGTGGTCCACTAGCGCGTTTGCAATGTTCTTGTGGCCTACAGCTAGGTTGCCCTCCCTGTCCTGTAAGGCCTGTATATTCGCCGTGGGGGCATGGCCTGTTTCTTGGGCCTTGGCATAAATCCTTTTGTGGTATCGTTTCTGGTTGTTCCAGTAGTCTTTTACTGTTTTGTCATTATGCCTTTGTTTGGCTCGCTTCCAGTGCTGTTTGACCACCTTGTGTGCAGCCGACCTTTCTTTTTTGGCCTCCTCGGTGAGCCACGAGACCCATTCCTTTGCGTCAGCATTGTCCCTGTTTGTCGGGCCTTTTGTTTCTCCTTCCTTCAGGTGCCGGAGAGTTGCGTGTTCCGTGTGTGGGTTTCGTAGTTGTCGTTTGGTTTTCTTGTGCATCCGCATTTTGAGTATCGCGGCATCTCTTTCTTTTCTGTCCTTTTTGCTCATTAGCAGGTCCGTTGCTCCATGGGTGGGGGTTCTCCCAGTTATCACCGTTGGTAGTTCCTCGTCCTTCAGCGCGCAATTGTTTGCTCTGTTGAGTATACTCAGCACTGCCTCTCCTGCTCTGTCTATGGTGGCATGTGCCACCTGCTTGTTGCCTTCCTCCCTGCATTGGGCGGCTATCTCTGTCATGCTTTTCAGCTTAGCAGTCCTGGCATAGTCGTGTGTTCTGAGGAGGACGCTTTGGAGGGTTTCCCTGTGGGCTTTGCTCAAGGGCGTGTTCAGTTTTACTTGCCCTGGGTGGGGGTCTTGGTCCACGTATGGTTCATGGGTGTCTATGCTGTCCAGCCTAAGGGTCGCAAGACTTACCATCTCATGGTCACTCGTGTGGTGTTGAGTGAGGTGTGCGGTGCTTCCCCTCTCGTATTGGGCCCGTTTGTCCCTCGGTGCTAGCCACCTGTCAATGTTTCTGTTTTCTGCCCAGTTCAGCGTGGTATTAATTGTTGGGCCTACATTATGGAGGTTCAACTCTTCCGCGAGCTTCTTCCATTGTTTGTCGGTTTTCGTTACCCCCTTTCCTATGCTGGTGTTGCTTGCATTGAGGTCTCCTCCAACAATGACATGCTCGTTCGGTCTTTCAGCTGTTCTTCGGAACAGGTTGGTTGTGCTGTACTTTAGTATTTTGTCTCTGGTTTTCCCCTCCTCCGCTCCCGGTGGGTTGTAAATGCCCAGCACATGGTACATTACTTCCCCGGGCAGGTGTAACACCACATGGAGCAGGTACCCCTCCAGGTGCCTCGCTGGGACAACATGGTGGTTGTGAGCGTGGCCGTAGGGGCTGCTACTAAGTAGTATGACTACCCCTCCTTTCACTGGCTGCTCTGCAGTACCGTCCGCTTCTTTCGTTTCTGTTTTGGTGCCTATTGCAGTGTACTGCAGGTCTCTGAATTTCCTCATCACACTGTCGTGTGCATGCTTCCACCCCCCCTTTGCCCCACCGTGATTCAGCGAATAGCTCAGTGGCGCCTGTCAGCCCCGCAGGGCGGCTCCGTATTTATGGCCACCTCCCGTCACCAAATCGAGCAGCGGACCTCGGATTCGAATTCAGCGCGAAATTCTACCCCTACTACCACCCCTCACTTCTCAGCCTAGGCCCGCCATCGAAATTTCGCAGTTTGGGTACTCACTTAATAACAAGCTGGATTTCCTTATTTTCGCCCCCTCGTTGCGCCTCCCCCAGCCCCCACCCATTTCCACATGGTCACTGCATCGGATGGCCAAACGGACTTGATATTCGTGTCCCGCACACTCAAATCACAAAAATATGTTGGCCCCATGCTTTGCCATCCAGCCTTGGTGGTTGGGTAGCGCCCCCTCAGGCGTACACCCAAGAGGTAGCGATTTTTCACACCCACCCCACCAACCCCCCCCCCACGAAGCTCAGTTGGTTCACACCACTTGGATGACCAAATCGACTTCAACTCACCTACCACCTTGTATGCACGACGTACATGACCCAACCTACCTCTGGGTACCGACCATATGCCCCCATCATGGCCGTATGCGACCACACCACACCGCCTTCCACGGGGTATAGGCTTCTCCATCAAATGATGGAGAGGATATCCAGCTTGATACCCTGGAATCCCCGCCCAAGGCGCAACGCACCAATTGACGGCCCAAATCGACTTCACCACAACCACTCCCTGATATATCACTTGTCTATGACCCAACCTACCTTAGGGTACCGATCGCACGCCCTGGCATGCTCATACGGCACTGCCATACTCGACAACCTAGTATCTATCCCCGAACTTTCCCGATCGATTTCGGCCGCCTACCACCGCAAGTTAGG
>LGRX02034732.1:0-22222 GCA_001247695.2 Cymbomonas tetramitiformis
ACCTCCTAAGATGACATCCACCTTGAGGTCCAGGGGCATCACCCGAAGCTCAACCTGCTGGCCGTACGCCCCCTTTGACGTCTCAGCAAGGAGCTTGGGCCTGATGCAGGAATTAGCATCATACGTGGTGCCGTCAGCCACTCGAACTCGCATGGCTTGCTCGTGGCGCACCGGCCTGATGCCGGTGAGCTTCTGCAATGTACTCTTCGCGATAATATTGGTGGACGCTCCTGAATCCACCAACACCTTGACTCTGACGCCCGCGATCCAGGCCCAAAACAGCAGCAACGTCGGTGTGCGACTGTGCCTGTCGAAACTCCTCGGGCGCGCTCCCATTGAGGACACCGCTGCCAGGGACTCACACCAGCTCGGACCGATATCGCCGTCCTGCATTATGCAGTCCAGGCGGGCGACTGACGTTTCTGCGTCGGAGTCACAGTCCGGGAGGCAGTAAGTGCATGCGTCAGCTAGCAGGCCGATGGCGACTGCTTTCTGGACTGCACTGCGCTCCGGGAAGTCTGGGGGGGAAACCGCGACCTGAACTGATGCTGCAGCCAGTTTAGCCGCTATGTGCTTTCTGACCTGCTCGTCCCGGTGCATCAGCTCATTGTCCTGCTGAAGTTCCCTATTTTCCCTATCCAACTCCTCCTGCACGAAGGCGTGGAAGTCCGCATGGCGTTCTGCTGTGGTAGAAGCCGAGTCCCTATCCTCCAACTCGTATCTGCGTCGCAATCGAGAGGCTCGAAGCGCCTTGTCTTCAGGAGTCAGCCATGGTCGGTCTACGTTTCGGACCCAAAGCCTGGCGAGCCCTGCTTCTGGTCAACCACGGCCGACTGGGCTTTGAAGTTCTCTCTGGTGGTGAGAGTTCTTCTCCCTCGACGGGCTTGGGCTTGGCTACGCGAACGAACCGTCCAAACTCCTGATCCAAAATGGCTCGGCGTCGGCGATTGAATTCGCGTACCCTGACGAGCCGCTTCAGGCGTTTATCTAACTCTTCTCGATTCAACTGGGGCTTACTAGTTGTAGGGCCAAGCTTCTTGCTCACTCGCCTTTGCCCTGCTCTCCAAAGCGCAAGGGACTTGACCGGTCGGACCTCTGACTCTTCCAGCTCCAGATACCTTTCTAGCGCCCTAATGGCGGGGCGCAGGCGAGCACCTGGCTGCTGGGCCTTAAAGGCTTTCCTAACTCTGGGAGGTAAACGCTGAGCCCTGAACTTCCAGTGCCCGCGAACTCTCGCAACGTCCGACCCCTGGTTCTCCACCAAGTGCTGTAGGTAGGCTGCCCGTGGCTCAACGGTGTGGCTTGACCGGTTTTTATCCCGGGTGTCCGCACCGGTGATCCAACAGAGCAGCTCCCACGGCTCCTCGGGACGCGGAACCGAGGCGGTCGCTGGGGTTCTGGCGGACTTCCAGAAGTTCGCCTGCTCTCTCTGGATGCGTTGCTCGACCTGTTCCCGCTCAGGAGGCTCTGGGTTTCCCGAGCGGGTGGCGACTAGCATGTTCAAATCTCCCTGTTCATACTCCCTGACCTGACTCTGGTTCTTGAGGTGCTGCTACTAAGGTGTCTCCCACACCTCCTCCACCTATCACGCAGCACCTGCATCGCTGTGGACGCCGGCGCGGGGCCCTTCTGTCCCCTTGACCCCGCTGTGACGGGGCCCGCGCCCTTTACTGCGGGGAGGGCGCCCCGGGCTGGGGAGCGTCCTCCTGGACAAAATCCAATCCGATGGCAGCCAAAGCTTCTTCTACCATCGAATCGTCCCCTATTAACGCCAGGGTGTCCTCCAGGAGGCACTTGGCCCACTCTTGTGGGCGCTGCTTTGCCTGCGGACAGTCGCGGGCGTAATGGTCCATACTCTTGCACAGACGGCAGCCCTCGTACTCCGGGGACCCGAGTCGTTGCCCTGTGGGTGTCGGAGTGCTAGCGGATGTCGCCATGGCCAGCAACTCCTCTGTGACATCTACGTGGGCTAGCAGCTGGATCGAGCGGCTCGTCTTATCCTGGCTCTGCCGTAACTCCCGCTCAGCTTCTATGGCCCAAGTCAGGAGTTTGTGGCGGTCTTTACTGGCCGTCCTGCTCAGAGTCAGGACCGAAGAGCCTTGCCTCTCGGCTATAAGGAAGACTCTCCTCCTTACCTCCGGTATCAGTCCAGTAAAGAATGTGTCCAACAGCTCCTCTTCTGGCACCGGAGTGGTGAGCTCGTGGGCAGCCAGCATGCTTACGATGTCGTGAGCGAGGTGCACTCCATCCCAGAACTCGCGGACCGTGCGAGACTGTCTGTCCTGACTCTGACGCACGCGACGCAGGAACGGACCAATCGACGTCATTTCCCCTTTGTCGGGCATCACCAACTGCGCTAGGAGGACCACTATCACGTCCAGGGTGAGGTTCTGGGCTTCCCGGGCTTCCTTCAACACCGAAGAAAGCTCGCGGTACTCGGAGCTCAGTGCGCCGAAGCAGTGTCTGGCCACTTCCGACAGCAGGGAGTGGTCTGACAACACCGGCTCCTCACCCCCGCCATCTAGCGTGCCCAGACGCGCCATCTCCATGGCGTAGCGCACTGGCTCCAACTCCCGAACCTCCCTGACCTGCCGAACAAACCGAAGGAGCCGACCAAAGACGTGGGACGACCCCTCCACCTCCGTGTGGTATTTGTCCACCGCATTTTCCATGGCTTTGAGGGCTTCCTTAAGGGCATGCTGCTCGTCCTTACGACTTGCAGAGCGTCGGGACTCCCTGTAACGAGAGGACTCGGTACGGAAGGTGAACTTGCTGTCGCCATCCCCGTCCTCACCCGGCCCATCGCCGCCAGGACCCCCGCCCGGACCCCCCGGACCTCCTGGCCCTCCAGGATCATCACCCCCCGAGCCTCTGGGACCTCCATGACTGCTGACACCGGGCTCCTCCGGGGACTCGTTTGGCTCCGAGTGCTCAGGTTGAGGGACCATCCCCCCCCGTCTCCTGGTGTGTCCGCTGCAGCAGCAAGCGGAGGCGGTGACACTACCGGAAAGTTGTCGAAAGCACCGGGCCACACGTCCGCGGAGCAAAACCCACACACCGGCAGGTACACAGTCTTCAGGAGTGCCACTACACTCCTCTTAGTGCCCACCTGACATGTCCACATATGCACCGGACTCTCCGCGTGCCCGCACCCGCAACGAGCGCAGTTCTTTGGGACAGGCGCTAAGGCCGCCGTGAGACTGTAAATCACCTGGGACCCGAGGACTCTGTCATTGTCCGAGACCCTCGCCTTCAGGCACTGCCTGATCTGACTGGTGGGATGCACGCACCCAGCGACCTGACCAAGGGAGCGATACCTACGAGCGGCGTCGTAAAACAGGCGCTGGGCGTCGGGCCCCGGTTTGCCATGCTCGACCACGTGTGCCCGGAGGGCGGCGCAGACTTTCACTGGAAGGGAAATGTAGTCCCATGAGTGCGGCGGAAGCGACGCCACGCCCGCGTGTGACTCCTCCGGCGGGCTATGAACGCCCCGGTCCTCGACGTCACAGGTGACGACGGAAGCCGGCTCCACCAGCTCATGTCCCTCTCGGGAGATGGGCGTCTCCTGAACCGGACTCGACACTGCCGCTGCAGGCCCTCGAGCGTCTGACTCCACGGGCCCCGAGGGCGAAGCCTGAACCAGGGCGAGCCTGTGGACTTGTGACTCTATGACCGCCTGCAGCCTCTCCTCTAACTGGGCCTCGGCCGACCTCCGATCTGCTGCTCGCCGCTCGTCAGCAGCTATTTGCTGAGCGACGCTCTCGTCGACAGCCAACTGCCTTGCGGTCTCCCGGGCTTCTGCGGCCAGCCGGTCTGCAGCCCAGCGCTCTTCGACAGCGCGTTGCTCGGAGGCCCTGCGTTCCTCGGCAGCGCGCTGATCGGAGACCCTGCGCTCCTCGGCAGCTCTTTGACTCTCTTGGAGTTGCCGAGACAGCTGTTCCAGGCGAGCTTCGGCAGCTGCCTCCCGAGCTTGGGACTCCTTCTGCCAGGCTTCCTTTAGCTCTTGCAGGTCCTGACTGTTCCTGCTCCAGGTGGACTCCGGGGACGACGACGTGTCCCCTGAGGAAGTCGGACCGGGGTGCGGGGCCGAGGGTGCTCGACTGGACTTCCTGGTGCGAGGCACTGGGCGACTGGGGCCGCTCGGTCTAGGCGCCTGAGTCCTAGGCCTCGGAGGTTCCGCGGGATGCTCCTCCTCCGATGAGGACGAGAGGGGAGCAAACCGGTTTGACCAGTTCCCACCGGAGGCTGCGGAACTCGGAGGTGCTGTACCTGACTTCCTAAGACCCCTGTGTGACTTCCGGGTGCTGCCGCTCATTCTGACGGCAGCGACGACCGCTCTCCTTACCTCCTGGAGGTCCACTCCGCGGTGTACTATCTCCCCTGGTCTGCGGACGTTGATGGCAAAGGCAGAGAATCTACACCTCCCGAGGGAGTTGTGAGGGTCCTCGCGCTTTTGCTGCATCAATCTCTTACTTGGACTCGGAGACTGACTGCTGGTGGATCTCCAGGCGATAAGCGCCGTCGTCGGAGAGCCCATGGTCCTTGAACTGGAACCACATTACCCCTGACAGCGGGTGGTCTTTCCCCAGGCGCTTTAGGCCTCGACGGATGTCTTGCCACCAAGACTCCTGGTCGGAATCCGAGCAGGAGCTGACGTCGGGTGAGGTTCCCGCTTTCCCTACTGGACGGCGGGCACTCGTTCCCTGGGACGAGTCCGAGCTGACTGGGGTCGTCCTGGGGAGTCGGCGCCACTCGCGGAGACACCTTCTGACCATCTGAGTCATCCGGTGGCTCCGGGCTCCAACCCACCAGGTGCTCCTCTCCTTGGCGAGCATCGTTTGCTGGTGCCATGCCATGAAGGCGGCCCCAGCTCGACGTCTGCCCCTGCGCCACAGACCCTGTGGCTGGACGACACGCTGGCGCCACGCCGCGAAAGCGGACTCGACTCGACGCTGACTACCTCTGACAAACAGGCCCTGAAGTTGGGCGACCTGCTGGGTGACGTCCTTCCAAGCTTGGAATGCCAGGCGCCGGAGTTCGCGCTGATGCGCTGACCGGTCCGCTTTGGCCTTCCATGCGACCCACGCAAGCCGCGCGGTTCTTGCGCGCTGACGAGCTAGCAGGGAGACTCTTGCGCGTCGTTGCGCTGAGTCCAGCGCCCAAGTGCTTCATTGACGGAGGGCCAATGCGAGCATGGACTGACGTCGCTCCCCTCGCCAATTTGGCTTGAGCCGGATGCGAGACTCGTGTTCCTTTGACTGGACGACGTCCAACCGCTCTGAGCGCCGGACATATCGTCAAACTCCCCTTCTGCAGGGGGGCTACAGTCGCTGGCCCGGTAAATCTCAAAGCGCCCTGGGGCGCTGGTGAGATTCCCTTGCTCGCACTCCACGAGGGGAGAGAGGGAGGACGCTACCGGTCCCGGCGCCGGCTCCTGATGGACGAGCCTGCTGCCCGCACTCCTGCTGGACGCAGGGGGTGGGGAGAAGGGAGCCGCCGAGGGGTTCAGCCCCTTAGCTGAGCGGTCCGAGTCCGACTCGGAGCTGGCGCTCGCCGCCGGTGCCGGAGCTCCGGGCGACGCACGCTTCCGGCGCGCCGGCTGCCGTAAAGCAGAGCTCAATGCGAGCTTGGACACTGGCTCGGCCCCACTGACTCTCGCTGGTGAGGGGGTTCTCAGTGGTGAGGCCCTGGGGGGCTCACCCGACAACCCCGGAGGGGCCCTCAGGGGCGTGCGCGCCGGTGTAGCCTCGAGGACTTCGCCGTCGTATTGGCGTGCGAGTGCATGCCGCACTCCCCCCCTTTCACGGGCGCGCCAATCCCGGCTGCCCGACCTGCCAACCGCGCCCCAGAACTCCGAAGAGTCCGGGCCGACCGACAGACCCGCAGCGCGAGATCCCGACCGACCGGACCATACGGCCGAGCCGGGGGCGGCGCCGGCCCGACCCTTCTTACGACGACCCGACGGACCCCGGAACTCCTCTCCATCCGAGTAATTATATGCGTGCTATGTGTGCGATCTAACTAATTGGAGGTGCTATATGACACGCGCGGCGACCAGCACCCGCCGATCCAGAAATTCACCACTTGTGTGCGAGCACAAGCAGTTACACCGGCCGAAGCGCGGCGATTCCCGGAATAGAGGGAACTAGAAAATTAAGGCTCCATTGGGAACACTATGCGCGGTATGCCTGCAAACTAATCAATTGAAAACGCCCCACGCCACGCGCGGCAACTAGCACCCGCCGCCAGAAATTTACCACTTGTGTGCGAGCACAAGCAGTTACACCGGCCGAAGCGCGGCAATTTCCGGAATAGGGGGGACTAGAGGGCTACACTAGAGGCACGCAAGATCCCAAACCGACCCCGAAATTCAGCAAAAGCTACGCAATTTTAAAAAAATTGCGCAGCGCTTCCGCCGCGAGGGTCGGAATTGCTGAAAATCTGAGACGATTCGGAATTTGGCACCTGCGGAACGCCGAAATCTCGGCCTATGCGTGCGTGCGTATGCGTGCCAATAGAAGGGGCAACGCGCGCACCTCAAAAGATTGTCGTTGGGCTGAAATTCTCCACGCCAACGCGGTCCCAAGAGTACCTGGAACCCTCAAACACACCCACCGCCGCGCAACGCAAGCAAAAGAACAGGCATTCTCGATTTCGTAGAAAGGTCTACGCTAGCTAATCACGCGAGGTAAGGTGGCATCTGATCAGAATTTGCGCAAAAAAAACAGGGAAGCAACGTGAAAACACGGACTAATTACCATTTTGTGGGAGTCTACACTCTTTGCTTTCCTCTTCTTTACAGTTTCGGACTTATCTATTATCTACTTATTAAACGACCGCACGAGTTATGGTTTCGGTTGGTCCACTATTCGGAATTCGGTTTCGTAATTCTTCTTAGTATGCTTTTGCTTTCAGTGCATGCTTTCAATACACAATATACAGCAGTTACGGCTTTTTACTTTTATGTTACACTTTCTCAGTTCAGTTCTCATCCCCGAAACTGGTTACACTTAGAGTTCTTATACATTCAGGAACTCTTTCCATAACTCAACTGTACTGAGTACTCCGTACAACAGGCTAGGCGCCTCACATCAACATCATTCTGATCGGTCCTACTGTACTCCGTACTGAGTACTCTTGCGTTTTGTACTTAGCCGTTTTTCTTGCTCTTGTGCTTGTCTCCTAGCACAGAGCATCAATGCAGCAATTGCAGCTCCAGCTCCAGCTCCAGCATCAGCTCCAACTCCTCAGGGAAACTCTCCGGGTACTGCACAGGTACCAGTGATGAGGGCACCCCCAAGATAAATCAGCCTGAAAATGCCACTGAAGCAAGTGGCCGGGTTGAGAGTATCTCAGAAGAAGTCCTTTCCAGTCTGACACTACAGTTCCAGCAGATGGATACTCCCTCAGAACACATCGCACAGATGCGGTCACAGACAGCACAGCTGAAATCACAGAAGAAGCTGTTGCGTTGTACAAAGGGAAAGTATATGGACAGAGTACTCACATTTTGGTAGATCCAGGAGCTACATCGTCATTTATCGACAGACAGTTCGCTTCTCAGCTTGGTATATCACCAACAGACTCATCATCATTCTCAGTGGGATTGGCTGGAGGAATAAGCCAATTACCCTGTACATCCTATCTTCCCAATGCTACATTCACGCTGGGTAAGTATAAGGATACAGAAGATTTCTATATCATTGACATGAAACCCTTCACAATCATCCTGGGACAGGATTGGTTGGAAAGAAGGAATCCACACATTGACTTCCAGTCCAAGAATATGACGATCACCAGGAAACACTCATCAGGTTCCAGTGTTCGTACAGTTCTGTCCAGAGTTGAACAGACTCCAGGTTCAGATGACCTTCCTGAAATGGAATTGGTCAGTGCCACCACTATGAGGAAGCACCTACGACGTATACGATCCAGTGGGTCGGCTGAAGAAGCCGTAGCTTATCTTTTTTTTTCTCTCTCAGAGGTCGATGGTGAACTGGTCATGGCAGCAGCAGACTCAGACACCACTATGGAAGACCCAAAGGTCACAGCAGCACGTGATCTAATCAGAGATGACTTTTCAGATATTTTCCAGGAGGATCCTCCAGCTGGCCATAGGCCAGAACGGTTTGAAGGTGGATATCATCGCATCAACATTGAGCCTGGGCATAAGCCACCATCACAGCCAGTTCGTACTATTCCAGTGCCTATGATGGAGGAGCTCAAACGACAGATCATCAAATATGTCGAGCTGGGTATCCTTCGTCCGTCATCATCACCATATGGATGTCCAATCATTTTCGCTCCTAAGCCAGGGGGGAAGTGGAGGATGTGTTGTGATTATCGAGCCCTTAATAACATCACTATAAAGGACACGTATCCATTGCCACCTCACGATACCCTTCTTGAACAGCTTAAGGGGGCACGATGGTTTAGCCGATTTGATTTCAATCAGTTCTTCCATCAAATTCCTATACATCCAGATGACATTCACAAAACAGCGATACGTACCAGATACGGTTCATATGAGTGGACAGTGATGCCTTTCGGGTTAACTAACGCTCCTGCGACCGCTCTACGTGTTGGAAATCGAGCATCCTTTGACTTCATCGATCAGTTCTTGGTCATTTCCATGGATGACACCATAGTGTACAGTCCAGATTTTGACAGCCACGCGAAGCATGTTCGACAGTTCTTACAGCGCTGCAGAGATCATCAGTTCTACATCAGGCCTTCTAAGGTTGAGTTGTTCGTCAGATCCATCGATTTTATCGGACACCATATCTCTGAGGCAGGCCTATCCATCATCGAAGACAGAATCCGTGCAGTCATGGCTATCCAGCCTCCAGTGTCATATGGTCCAACCGTTGGTAAACAGCCTCTACGCCGTATGGCTAAAGATGGCAAGTCATCTCTTCGGTCATTCTTGGGCATGGTCGGCCAGTTTAGGAAATTTATACCAAAGTTCTCCAAGATTGCCGAGCCGCTCAATCGTCTCCTTAAGGATAATGCAGAGTTTGTCTGGGAATCTGAGCAGCAGCAGGCATTTGATAATCTCAAAAGTGCCATCTGTCATGCTCCGGTACTACAGCTTCCAGATCAGAAACTGCCATCTATTATGGAGGTCGATGGATCAGGCACACATGTTGGTCAAGTAGTATTGCAGGATCAAGGAAAAGGTATGAAGCCATGTGGCTATCACAACGTCGCTCTTTCTGATACACAGAGACGCTGGCCTATTCCTGAGATCGAGCTATTTGCCATTGTGGAGGGCTTCCGATTCTTTCGCCACATCTTGCTGGGAGCTCCTGAGACTATTGTTCGCTCAGATCATCAGCCACTGGTTTATTTCCAGTCCAAATCCACACTAAGCCCCAAACAGGCAAGGTGGTTGGATGAGCTCTCCGAGTACAACTTTCGAATAGAGCACATTTCTGGCGAGAAGAATAAGGTTGCAGATGCACTCACCCGTATTTCTACACTCTTTGAACTCACTGATTGTCTGCAACATATAGACGTCAGCGAGGTTCCAGTCATTGACATACCGTCTACAGATTCTACATTCATTGCTCTTATATCTGCATCATCAGCTCATCAGCTTCACGACATTATTATATCTCAGTATGATCGTGACACATTTGCACAGACTATATTATCTAAGCTGGCATCATCGACATCATCACAGTCAGTCAGCAATTTCGAGCTCATTCAGGGATTGATCTATCGCAAGACCATTTTTGGCAGACAGCTTTACATTCCACCGACTGCCAAAGTTCCTACAGATGACGGTGAGATCACACAGCTTCGCCACATTCTTCTTCATGAGTGCCACTCAGCCACTATTTCTGGTCATGTAGGCAAAAATCGCATGCTTCATTTATTGCGTAGCCGATATTATTGGCCAGGAATGACGAAGGCAGCCATTCAGTACATTCGGGAGTGCCCCGTGTGTCAACGCCAGAAAACGAGGAGACACAAACCTTATGGTCAGTCACATATACGATATTGTGTGCCTAAGACAAAATGGCTTGATGTATCTCTTGACTGGATTACTGACCTGCCTATCACTACTAATGGGCACGACAGTATATTTGTGGTAATGTGCCAATTCTCTCATCGCTGTCATCTCATTCCCTTCAGTGACATGACCTGGACTGCTCAACGTACTGCTTCAATATATATGCAGCATATCTTCAAGCTCCATGGTCTTCCGAGGAACATCATCTCAGATCGAGACCCCAGATTTACTTCTACATTCTGGCAAACACTGTGGAAATCTACTGGTACCAGATTGTCTATGACGTCTTCACACCACCCACAGTCGAATGCAAGCAATGAAAGGAGCCATGCCTTCATTGAGGACATCCTCAGGTATTTTTCATTTTGTTTGATGTATGATTCACCATCCTCTGGTTTATAAACTGATTAGATAGTATTTTTCTCCTCAGGTGTTGTTGCAACGATACTTCAGCCAATTCGTGGGAGGACAAGTTGCCTCTGGTGGAGTTTGTAATTAACAACACGGTTTCTGCTACGACTGGTTACACACCATTTTATCTCGAATCGATGGCGCAGCCACTTTCGCCTCATGATCTGGCAATTACTATTCCGCTAGAAGCTCCTGTTCCAATACAGAATGCTATTCGAGATCATTTTGACCAGTACTCGGCTGTACATGCCAACGCGGTAGATAGCATTTCCCGAGCAGCAGAGATCAGCCGAGCCAGATTCAATAAGACTCACATGCCCCGGCAATTTGCAGTAGGGCAGAAAGTTCTTCTACGGACTGAGTTTATCCAATGGACTGGTTTGACAGAGGCAGGCAGACACTTTAAGCAGCCATATATTGGGCCGTTTATCATATCTAAAGTGCTCAGCCATGGACGTGCTTATGAGTTAGATTTCGGGGATCTCGATACTCGTATCCATCCGGTTCAGCCTGTATCCAGAATAGAGCTGTATAATGACTCAATTCAAGCACCTTTGCCTCTGCCACAGATGATCACCGAAGAAGGGCAACCAATGTTTGAGATATCACACATACTCTCAGATAAGATCACTAGAGGTGTCAAGTACTATTCAGTGCGATATGCAGGCTACGGCCCTGAGCATGACACCTGGGTCAAAGCCACAGAGCTGACCAATGCAGCAGACATGATAGCTGCCTATGAAGGCTAACATTATATTAAGCCTATTGCCCTTACTTCTTATAATATATACTAATACATGTCGATCATCTATATACCTTGCTCTTAATGTTTTGACATTATGTTGCATAAGAAGCAGGAAATTGATCCTTCCGTGCTAAGGTGTAGTGAGCCTTGTACAAAATCATACCCTTGCACAGATACGCATGCATGCGGGTACCATATCAGTGGATAAATAAAAACTGCTATGCTACCTTTGCCAGACCGTGGTTTGTCATTCGGATCTTATGGCCAGTAATCCGCAGCTACCGGATACTGAGGTGGACGGAGTTGTGATCCTGAGTTATGCTTGACACACATAACTAAAACGAATTTCACATTAGTACGTTGTCGAATCCACTGTATGAAATGTTCGTCAAAGCGCGCGTACCGGACCGAAAAATAAAAGGAGCACTGGGGCAGATCGGGTGAGGATTTAAAGTGGACTCATAGAGACCCTCCAATATCTCGTTGAGCAGGGACCACTCCGTTTGCATTAAAAACAAGCCGAAATTTCGAATATTCGGAAGGGGCTCTCCATAGTATTTCTGTGAACTTCGGGGGAGTAAGCTCTCTGAAGGGAGGAAGAGGTGGATGCATTATATAAAGCCGTAAAGCCGTAGGGCAGAAATGCTACTATTCGTTTTTTAATCGTCACTCTGAAATACGATACGAGCGGCAGCGCAATATCTATCCGTAACGTAAACCTCGGAAGATACCTTGAAACGTCACTCTGAAATACGATACGCAATTCATGGGGGCTACATCCTAAGAACTGTAGGGCTAAATGCCTAAGGTGAGGGTTTAAAGTGGACTCAGTTCCCCCCAATATCCTAAAAAACACCTTGAGGGACGCCTCATCGGTGTAAAAAGACTGGTACCAGCTCAACAACAAAGACATCAAAGACATATACAAAGGTATGCACCCTATATTGTGAGGTCACAACTCTTTTAAGAGGGGAGATCTGTCAGGGATATGACCGATGACATATGTGTCATACATGTCATACGTGTCATACATGTCATACATGTCATGTCATGTCATGTCATGTCATGTCATGTCATGTCATGTCATGTCATGTCATGTCATGTCATGTCATGTCGTGTCATGTCATATGTTATAATGACATACAGTCGTCAGTACGGTCGACTGTGACATGTACAGTCATACTATCTGTCATCCACTCACCATGAGTGACATCTGTCATCGAGAGGCTGATCACAGCATCTCGATGATGAAGCAAGGCAGTTCTTGAAGAACAAACTGTTTTGAAGGGACTCGTCTTCGCTTCAAGCATGAATTGAACACCATGCGGGTATCATATGGCTTATTCGATCAGCCGATGCTGTTGTTCACCCAATGCCTTCGGGTTCACAACCCAATGGTGGTAACGCTTGAGAAGCGTGGGGGCATTGGCGTATATGAGAGAGCATTGAGCTCGAGCAGCACTTCTGGATATCAGACTGCACTCATACCCACCAAACTCTTGCGCGTGCTATTGTCGTTCAATAATAGCCGTGCCATACATATCGCTCGCATAGCGAGCCCTAACAAATTCCGAGAAATGATATCGGAGCGCGTAGACGCGCTGTATAGTAGATTTTGGATTTGCCTTGTCTGAAAAATATTCCTGTTATGTAAGGGTGTTTTCGTATGATAACGTGTCAAAATAAAATTATGTGTATCGTTTTTCTCCGAAAGCATTCGGCATAGCTCCGAGAATGGCTCTTTTGTCAGGAATAATCGTGAAACCCTAGTTTAATCCTCGATAAAATGATCGAGTGACAGGTTACGTAACAGCACATAATAACAACACGCATAACACAAAATTTAGTGAAACAAATACAACCATATCACATATACATATGTTTAATGTCGATTTGAACCGGGAAATCCCCCAAAAAGTTTCCCTGAACTTTTGTGAAAATGGCTCTATCGGTAAGCAAGACCTTGAAATAGATGGCATGTCTGAATACGCGTTTCCGCATAGTGTCCTCTGAGAAAGACAATGGTACACCGATTGCCTATGCCGAATCGAGAAAACATATACAAAGCTATTTGAGGCACGCGGACAGTGAGTGCCCCTCATTTGTTACACACTGCTACATTGGGCAAATGGACGATAGGCAATAACCCTGGAGGGGGCAAGTCCGGTAAAGTACCGCATTCTTGGGGGCAGGGTGGGACGGGGAAATGATCACGAGTAGCATATAAAGATGCATGAGGGCTGTTTCTTGTCTCTCAGCAGCCTGCGCCAGTGCTCTAGTTAAGGGGCTGGCATAATACTCCTCAAGGCAGTTCGATCTTCGTCCTTTTCTTCTTCTTCGATTTTTTTTCTGTGTACGAGGCAAAAATACTCCCCTCTAGATGTACGAATTCGGTTGTACCGAAGAATCATCTGCAGAGCCGTCCTCTATGTCGTCCTGTATGAAATCCACCGATCCACTTGCAGTGTGCGCTGTGCATAGCCGGGCCATATTATATGAACCTGACATTTCTGGGTTTCTCATCGGGGTTTGATCAAATCGATCATTAGGACGCCTAATGACCGGACGCCGCATCTGTACCACCGCAGCAAGCAATGAACATGCAGCTATTACGCCTGCCACAAGAAAGAGGCCCCACATGCTATCCAATGTGACTTTTTCGGTCTCCTCAGTACCCTCGTCGTCCTCACCGCACACCTGTTCAAGGCAAATATGACTACTCAGCTCAAGCGCAGCGCCTATGATAGACGGGCTACATTCCAGGGTGAAGGTCGAATGCCGGTGAACAGCCGGTGAAACAGCAACATGTTTGATAACTCAGAATGTGAAGACTTTGTGCTTATGGGGTTGTTTGTGGGCGGACGTGCTGAAGACGGAAGCTTTCGTCCATCAAATTAAGATACCAAGGCTGATTCGTGAGGAAGAGGATGGCGGTGCTCAGGTTGGCCGTCAGGGGTGAGTTCTGGTCTGTGAGCAACATGAATATCCTGCTGGTGTAAGGGTAAAGGGAGATAGCGGGACGCTCATTCAAGTCCTCGCAGTGTCTTGAACTGTATTCGTGCAGGCCATTATAGTCGTCCAACCATATGTCTGCGGCGCCTGTGCGCAGCTGGTCGTGGCAGAACAGGCGCCCACACTCTGACCACCCGGATTCGGAGCAGTGCTCTGGATTGATAAGTTTTTTCACATAGTTGCCCAGAGTTTCGCTGTAATTCGTGTGGATCACAGAGCATGCCACCTGTCATCGTGTACACCCCACATCCAGTCATCAGACCGCATCCATTCACTTTGTACTCGAGGGCTCACAACACAGTTTGACGCAGCAAGCTGAACGATGCCAAATGAATGCCATGTGGCAACTGGCTCGGCGACACGAACCGAATCTCTTAGGTCTGCCACCGTCTCTGGCCCAATGATGGAGTATTCGGACTGCGTAAAGAAGGAGGCGAGGTTCGCAGTGTAGGTGGCAACAGTCACCAACACCACCACGAGGATGCTTGTCCGCAATATGCGCAGCGGCACGGTGGACCAATTGTAGTCGTCACCTTGCAGGAACACTGCCATTCCCAGTAACACACTCCCAGACTCGGCAAAGGGGCTCCGCACACCTGAACGCCGGCTTGCGAGCCCTCTCTGCGACCCGGAGTTTCATGCGGAAAGCATTTCCGCAGGGTTGCCGGCGGGTTCGGCCTTAGCTGCTCATTTGAGCGCTCTGAAGGGATTCCTGTTGCACAGCGGCTGCCACGCGGCACTTGGCCTCCCCGAGGAAGAGCATGGGAGTTTGTCTCCCCTAGAGCAGAATTTCCAGAGTGGCAGAGGAGGGGGGGGACAACATTTCCATTACATTCTAAACCTAGAGTGATCGTCGTTTGCTGTCACAGGCAAAAACTAGATTTGCAGAGTGGGAACGGCAGCCTCACGGGACTTTTTGTTTAAAGAGGCAGGGGCGAACCCATGATGTACCTGCGAATGTGTGGTAGAATGCGCTGCTAAACCTGATCGCAAGCCTCCTCCTCGCGCTTGGAGGAACCTCCGTGGGCAGAGGCATGTGCAGTCCCGAGGAAGTGCACTCTGGGCCACCACACCGGCACGAGTGCAAGGGCGGTGGCACTGTTCTCCTCGATGCAGCGTTGCCCTCGTGCAGCAGCCCGAGTCCCACCTTGAGCACCGAGTATGAACACAGGCAGAACAGTAACATCCACCACAGGTTCGCCGTGAAGGGTCGCATGAAACGCCACAGCCCTATGAAACTGCGCTCCTTATACCCCAGAGCGCCAGTCGGGCTCTGGTACAAAGGCAGCGTTAGGGAGTAGTCCGTACCCACACCAGTGCTCGATGCCCACCACGTGACGTTGGAATAGTTGCTGTATGTCCAATTGTACAGATACGAAGGCTTTGGTGGCACATCCTGCTTGTACATTTCTTGCCTCAGCTCATATTCAAGAAACATATCGAGATCGCCATTATCGATATGATGCTGCGCATGCACTAGGTTATCGATCCGGAAGTAACGATAGGAGAATCCCATCTCGCGTGATATTTCGTCAATGAAGGTGGCGACATGGCCTGTGATGGAAATCTGATATAGCCCGGTCTCCGCCTCAGGTTCTTCCGCCTGACTGATAGCATTCCAGTAGGGCTCGAAGTTCCCTGCCCAAGTCCCAATGTGAAGGTGCATGTGCGAGCAGCACCCACGTATAGAGCTGACCTCCACTGCCGCTGCCGTTGCACTCCAGGGATCGAAGCAGGGCGGCAGCAGCAGGGCGAAAGCAAGATAACATAGGCACCACGTGTTGGCAGATGCACCCCCATGGGGCTGGTGCGCACGATACATTAACATCGATAGGTGTTGCTAGCAGCAAGATAAACGACACTTGCGCTCACCCTTAGAAATCCTGTCAAGTTACAGCCCCTCCACCATCCCCTCCTCTCCACAACCTGGAATGCTAGGGCACTCAGTTGCACTATCCGCAGGTAAACCGGGTCACGTGACATCTGCGGATGACACAGGCGGCCACAGAAGTCTTGCAAGGCACTTTCCAGCGCGGGTCCACTCGCGCGCACACAACCAGCTGGTGAGCTGCATTCCACTCACAATTATATCAGCTTCGGGTTTTCGGATGATGATTAGACCCACATCTCTAAAGGTGCCACCTTGTGCTAGACGATCCAGATGTACAGAACCAAACGACCCACCCCGATGGCGCAGCACCACGTGGCACGTCAGCGTTACACATGCCTGACCATACATTTGGACGTCGATGCTGCGGATGTAGCTGAGGGCCCTGGTCTCCATTGACTCTGACGCGTTTTCTGTGACGGGCTGCCTTGACTTGATATTTCTAAAGATGATATTTCCAAAAGATGGTATTTCTAAAAGATGGTATGCGCAACGGAAGGTCTCCTCCCGATAAAGGGCTGCCTGATCATAGGGGGAGGTCTCGACGCGGAACTCAAGGAACTTGCAAATTAAAATGGCTTGCACTATGCAGTGGTACTATGCACTGGAACAGATTCCCGATCCCCCTCAAGAGGATCCTGCCGAGCCCTTTTCCCTATTCTCCACAAGTATCCCCTCCTGATCCCCTTCATTAAGCCCCCCCTGATGCAGCTGTGATTCCAATCAAGCGACGCTTTTCTATCATAAACCAAACTCAAAGAACTTCCAGAGTTCAGATGATTCCTTCCCCAAGGCTGCGAGCACGTCGCCGGATTGCAGCAAAGGAGAGATGGGCAGTCGCCGACTATTCCAAAGGAGTGAACGAGGCCTAATTCACTCAAGTTCGCCCCTCGGTACGAGAAATACGAGGTGGAACGCCACTTAGAAGAATTGAATCGCTTCGAGGCACTTGTGGGCGTGAAGAGGCAATTGTGGGCGTGAAGAGGCATTCAGAATAACGGCTGGGTCACTGTAGCTGAAAATTCATGACTATTTGAAATGGGCGCGTCAACGACACTGCTGGCTGCAGTGCAGTGCAACGCATCACGTTGCAATGCAATATGGCAATACGGTAAAGGCACATTTTCGGCAGTTTGCACCATGAGGGAATGCTCCCTCGCGAGATCGACGAAGAGGTGCTCGATACTGCGCATTGCGAAGAGTGTGTTTGCTGTCTAAGGAGAGAGCATCGCGAGGCTGAGGAGGACTTTGAGACCGAACAGTTGTGTCTGCTCACATCTGCTGAGGCTGGGGGGCAAGATATTGCCTTTAGGTGCTTGGTGTTAAGACCAAGCAGTGCTTCGGGCTTATACCTAAATATGGTGACAACCTTAATCATCATTGAGACGCAATGAAGTGGACGCAATGAAGCTGGGTCACAGGGCATTGGCATTTTCCCAAGTTTGGGAGGTTCCTTAAATATTGGGGCTGCTTGATCGGCCTCAATATTCAGAATATTGGTGCTCATATAACGCATCAATTACTCTGGCTGAGACCAGAGCCTCCGGACCCGATTTTTTCACTTTTTTCAGGATCTTTTTATTTTTCTGTACTAGACCAGAGTTTTATACGAGCTGCATTCCATTCTTGTCTTGTCGCTCGCTCGTCATCGACAACCAATGGTGCGATTTGCCATTTGTGCACTTACAAAAGTCGTATTGCAATGGCATCTTTGAGCTGGCATGTTCTGATTGGCTTTCCCGATAGTGGGTGCACATGGTAAGGGCCCTGCCAAAAAGCGCCAGGTAGGAAGGATGGTGTTCCCTCCCCAACCCCGCCCCTACCACAAATATTGCAAGATATTGCCTTTAGGTGCTTGGTGTTAAGACCAAGCAGTGCTTCGGGCTTATACCTAAATATGGTGACAACCTTAATCATCATTGAGACGCAATGAAGTGGACGCAATGAAGCTGGGTCAGGGCATTGGCATTTTCCCAAGTTTGAGAGGTTCCTTAAATATTGGGGCTGCTTGATCGGCCTCAATGTTCAGAATATTGGTGCTCATATAACGCATCAATTACTCTGGCTGAGACCAGAGCCTCCGGACCCGATTTTTTTCAGGATCTTTCTATTTTTCTGTACTAGACCAGAGTTTTATACGAGCTGCATTCCATTCTTGTCTTGTCGCTCGCTTGTCATCGACAACCAATGGTGCGATTTGCCATTTGTGCACTTACAAAAGTCGTATTGCAATGGCATCTTTGAGCTGGCATGTTCTGATTGGCTTTCCCGATCGTAGTGGGTGCACATGGTAAGGGCCCTGCCAAAAAGCGCCAGGTAGGAAGGATGGTGTTCCCTCCCCAACCCCGCCCCTACCACAAATATTGCAAGATATTGCCTTTAGGTGCTTGGTGTTAAGACCAAGCAGTGCTTCGGGCTTATACCTAAATATGGTGACAACCTTAATCATCATTGAGACGCAATGAAGTGGACGCAATGAAGCTGGGTCACAGGGCATTGGCATTTTCCCAAGTTTGGGAGGTTCCTTAAATATTGGGGCTGCTTGATCGGCCTCAATATTCAGAATATTGGTGCTCATATAACGCATCAATTACTCTGGCTGAGACCAGAGCCTCCGGACCCGATTTTTTTCACTTTTTTCAGGATCTTTTTATTTTTCTGTACTAGACCAGAGTTTTATACGAGCTGCATTCCATTCTTGTCTTGTCGCTCGCTCGTCATCGACAACCAATGGTGCGATTTGCCATTTGTGCACTTACAAAAGTCGTATTGCAATGGCATCTTTGAGCTGGCATGTTCTGATTGGCTTTCCCGATAGTGGGTGCACATGGTAAGGGCCCTGCCAAAAAGCGCCAGGTAGGAAGGATGGTGTTCCCTCCCCAACCCCGCCCCTACCACAAATATTGCAAGATATTGCCTTTAGGTGCTTGGTGTTAAGACCAAGCAGTGCTTCGGGCTTATACCTAAATATGGTGACAACCTTAATCATCATTGAGACGCAATGAAGTGGACGCAATGAAGCTGGGTCAGGGCATTGGCATTTTCCCAAGTTTGAGAGGTTCCTTAAATATTGGGGCTGCTTGATCGGCCTCAATGTTCAGAATATTGGTGCTCATATAACGCATCAATTACTCTGGCTGAGACCAGAGCCTCCGGACCCGATTTTTTTCAGGATCTTTCTATTTTTCTGTACTAGACCAGAGTTTTATACGAGCTGCATTCCATTCTTGTCTTGTCGCTCGCTTGTCATCGACAACCAATGGTGCGATTTGCCATTTGTGCACTTACAAAAGTCGTATTGCAATGGCATCTTTGAGCTGGCATGTTCTGATTGGCTTTCCCGATCGTAGTGGGTGCACATGGTAAGGGCCCTGCCAAAAAGCGCCAGGTAGGAAGGATGGTGTTCCCTCCCCAACCCCGCCCCTACCACAAATATTGCAAGATATTGCCTTTAGGTGCTTGGTGTTAAGACCAAGCAGTGCTTCGGGCTTATACCTAAATATGGTGACAACCTTAATCATCATTGAGACGCAATGAAGTGGACGCAATGAAGCTGGGTCACAGGGCATTGGCATTTTCCCAAGTTTGGGAGGTTCCTTAAATATTGGGGCTGCTTGATCGGCCTCAATATTCAGAATATTGGTGCTCATATAACGCATCAATTACTCTGGCTCAAGGCTCTACATCGATATTTCCGATAACCGATACTATCGATATATCGTATTTATCGCCGATTATCGAATTGCAATGTCTAACTATCGATTGTGCAGGTTTTGGTGTTCCATATTTAATTTATAACAAATTACATATAAATGTCCAAGTAATCGATTATTTATCGATTGTGCCGATTATCGATGCCGTTTTTCGGATATCGGATTGTATCGATACCGAAAAACCAAACCGATATAGAGCCGCAACTACGGCGAGACCAGGCCTCGGACCCGATTTTCCTTTTTTAAAGGATCTTTCCTATTTTTACGTACTAAGACAAAGTTTTATAAGGCGTTCCATTCTCCCGTGCGTAATAATCGTCGCTCGACAGCAATGGTCGGTGCCATTTGTGCACTACAAGTCGTATTGCAATGGCGTCTTTGGTATATATTCTGATTAAGCGCCCACTTTCCGATAGTGGGTGCACATGGTAAGGGCCACAGCAAAAGCGCCAGGTAGGAAGGATGGTGTTCCCTCCCCAACCCCGCCCCTACCACAAATATTGCAAGATATTGCCTTTAGGTGCTTGTGTTAAGACCAAGCGGTGCTTCGGGCTTATACCTAAATATGGTGACAACCTTAATCATCATTGAGACGCAATGAAGTGGACGCAATGAAGCTGGGTCACAGGGCATTGGCATTTTCCCAAGTTTGAGAGGTTCCTTAAATATTGGGGCTGCTTGATCGGCCTCAATGTTCAGAATATTGGTGCTCATATAACGCATCAATTACTCTGGCTGAGACCAGAGCCTCCGGACCCGATTTTTTTCAGGATCTTTCTATTTTTCTGTACTAGACCAGAGTTTTATACGAGCTGCATTCCATTCTTGTCTTGTCGCTCGCTTGTCATCGACAACCAATGGTGCGATTTGCCATTTGTGCACTTACAAAAGTCGTATTGCAATGGCATCTTTGAGCTGGCATGTTCTGATTGGCTTTCCCGATCGTAGTGGGTGCACATGGTAAGGGCCCTGCCAAAAAGCGCCAGGTAGGAAGGATGGTGTTCCCTCCCCAACCCCGCCCCTACCACAAATATTGCAAGATATTGCCTTTAGGTGCTTGGTGTTAAGACCAAGCAGTGCTTCGGGCTTATACCTAAATATGGTGACAACCTTAATCATCATTGAGACGCAATGAAGTGGACGCAATGAAGCTGGGTCACAGGGCATTGGCATTTTCCCAAGTTTGGGAGGTTCCTTAAATATTGGGGCTGCTTGATCGGCCTCAATATTCAGAATATTGGTGCTCATATAACGCATCAATTACTCTGGCTGAGACCAGAGCCTCCGGACCCGATTTTTTTCACTTTTTTCAGGATCTTTTTATTTTTCTGTACTAGACCAGAGTTTTATACGAGCTGCATTCCATTCTTGTCTTGTCGCTCGCTCGTCATCGACAACCAATGGTGCGATTTGCCATTTGTGCACTTACAAAAGTCGTATTGCAATGGCATCTTTGAGCTGGCATGTTCTGATTGGCTTTCCCGATAGTGGGTGCACATGGTAAGGGCCCTGCCAAAAAGCGCCAGGTAGGAAGGATGGTGTTCCCTCCCCAACCCCGCCCCTACCACAAATATTGCAAGATATTGCCTTTAGGTGCTTGGTGTTAAGACCAAGCAGTGCTTCGGGCTTATACCTAAATATGGTGACAACCTTAATCATCATTGAGACGCAATGAAGTGGACGCAATGAAGCTGGGTCAGGGCATTGGCATTTTCCCAAGTTTGAGAGGTTCCTTAAATATTGGGGCTGCTTGATCGGCCTCAATGTTCAGAATATTGGTGCTCATATAACGCATCAATTACTCTGGCTGAGACCAGAGCCTCCGGACCCGATTTTTTTCAGGATCTTTCTATTTTTCTGTACTAGACCAGAGTTTTATACGAGCTGCATTCCATTCTTGTCTTGTCGCTCGCTTGTCATCGACAACCAATGGTGCGATTTGCCATTTGTGCACTTACAAAAGTCGTATTGCAATGGCATCTTTGAGCGGGCATGTTCTGATTGGCTTTCCCGATCGTAGTGGGTGCACATGGTAAGGGCCCTGCCAAAAAGCGTCAGGTAGGAAGGATGGTGTTCCATCCCCAACCCCGCCCCTACCACCGTGGGAACGCCATTCGCCTTATCCCACCTTCGCACAAGGGAAGCTTATGGGAGCCGATTCATGCGAAAGGTCGCCAAAAGAGAACAATCGTGCCGAACCGCGCAAAAACGCGACTGAATCGGCTGTCGCGGGCTGTCGCGGGCTGCTCGATGCTGTTTCCAAATGCTCGATGCTGTCGCTTCGTTTCCAAATTTCGGGAGGAGAGAGCAAAATGTCGAACCGCATCAAGGATTTGGAAACAGAGCTCAAAAGTTATGATAGTGACGTGGCAAGAAATAGCATTCGGGTCTGAGCGAGCAGTGCGACCGTAGGATCAGTCGAAGACGAGCGAGCG